>RCUC01074977.1:0-10035 GCA_003697995.1 Taxidea taxus jeffersonii
TAAAAATATAGCTGTGCAAGAATGGTCATGGTAGTAAAAAAAGTTGGAAATAATGGAGAAATAACTGAGTAGCTATCTGGGAAAAGTGACCGGAACAAGACACGGTGCATCTGGACAATACCCTGCAGCCGTCAAGCAGTGGCTCTGCCCGTGTCTGTCGAGAGGGAGCACGAGAGCCCGTGAGCGGGAAGCATGACCAGCGGAAGAGTGCGCAGGCGCACTGTGTGCCCCCAGAGGCCTACAGGGACTCCAGCAGTCTGGAAGGCAACACCAACAGTGGTCCGCTGCCGGGGCAAGGCTATCCCCGCACCCCCCTGCAGGCCCGGATCAGTGGGCGGGACAGCAGCCGCCACAGACGTGCGTGGCCATGGCCCAAGGAGACTACAGGCACTGAAATTTAAACTTCAGGTAAATTTCATGGGTCATGAAACATCCTTTTTTTTCCCAGCCACCTAAGCGAATCCTTTTTAGTTCATGAGCTATACAAAACTCGAGGCGGCCCACAGGCTGCAGTTCGCTAAGTCCTGCCCTTGGGGATGAAACCGGGAAAGCTACGGGACGATGTGTGGAGGTTCCTTTTTTGGGTGTGTCTGTTTCATACAAAAGCTGAACCATGAATGAGATCATCCCACCCCAGCCTTAGCACATAAACGTCAGGAGTGCGTCTTCACACTCACCTGGTCTTTAGACCTCACGGTGACCACAGAGCTCCCGAACCTTGAACTTGCCTGTAAAATAGGAAAAAACACCGGATTTTATCAGTTTAAAATAAGGGAAAAAGCACTGCTGCGGTTTTCCTTCATTCCTGCACGAAGTACTTACCTCAGGAGAAACCAATACGTATTGGGCCTGAAAGGAAAGGGGGAGAAGGGGACTGGTTACTGTCTGTGGGGTTTTAACTGACGCCCCACACGCACACTTCTGCACTCTAGACGAGCCCAGCCTGGGTGCGGCCCTCACACACCAGAAAGTCACCTTACGGGAACTTAGCACAGAAGTAGATGTAGTCACATATATCCTCATTTATAATTCACTTATAAATTCATTTACAATGGGCGCCTCGGTGGCTCAGTGGGTTAAAGCCTCTGCCTTCGGCTCAGGTCATGATCTCAGGGTCCTGGGATCGAGTCCCGCATCGGGCTCTCTGCTCAGCGGGGAGCCTGCTTCCTCCTCTCTCTCTCTGCCTGCCTCTGCCTACTTGTGATTTCTATCTGTCAAATAAATAAAATCTTTAAAAATAAATTCATTTACAATATAATTCCCATTGTATCTTTTTTATAACAGTGAAATGAAATGGACTAGGGGACTAATAACAGCTACTAACGTTTCCATAAATGGTGGCTTATCTGCAGCTAAAATGGTAGGCAGCCAGGAGAGGTACTGTAGGGGAATGGAAGCGGCATAAAAAAGCCGGGCGAGAGAAAGTCACATGACAAAATTATGTACAGCAGCTAATAAAATACAGCCCCGCACACAGTGTAATGACGAAGAGTGCACTTGTGGTGCAGGCCCCGGTCCTTCCATTTCTGAGCACTGTGACCTAGAGCACCTTCCTCTCGGATCTGCAGTGTCTTCCTCAGGCGTAGAGCCAACTTACCAGCTTCGATGTGGGTCAGAGAGGGGGCCAGGGAGGGAGGGAGAGCTGTGCAGTGCTCAGCAGAGCGCGAGGCACAGAGTAAATGCACGTAAGAGGTAGCCCTTGAGGTCAGGAAACGATGCCAGGAGGATACACATCAGAAGGTTATTTCTGCAGAGTGCAATTCTAGGTAGATTTTTGAATTTTTAAAAAATTTTGTGCCATAATATTTGCTACAATTTTTACAATAAATTTTAGTTTTGCAACTAAATCGTTTTTTTAAATAATGGGTGTTTTATGCTCAGGGAACTTAAGGAAACCCACCTGAGAAAAGGAATAAAAGCAGTGAAACGGGCGCCTGGGTGGCTCAGCCGTTAAGCGTCTGCCTTCGGCTAAGGTCATGATCCCAGGCGCCTGGGATCGAGCCCCACATCAGGCTTCCTGCTCAGCGGGGAATCTGCTTCTCCCTCTGCCCCTGCTCTCTCGGGCTCGCTCGCTCTCTGCACTCTCAAAAATTTTTTTCAAAAGGCAGTGAAACGGAAATAAGAGTGGGCGTTTTAATGAGAGTGCAGTGGCCCAGGCCTGTTCCTCTGCTGCGGGCCCCCACCAGGTGGTGGCAGGCTGTGACAAGAACCAGTGGGACGCCATGTCCAGCTGGACTTGAGCCCCGGGACACGCGCTGGAGACCTGCAAGAAGGCAGGGCCACTTGGCCTACCAGTGATGGCGTCCTGACCGCGACAGTCCCGGGAAACCCTCGAGGAGCCGCGGTGGACGGGACTACAAGGCACCCGTGGGCAGCCGCCTTTCCCAGCACGGCACGAACACCTCACCTTTTCTTCAGGACACGGAGCTGTCCAGGATTTGCATTTGCCTGTCATGTCGCCAGGGGTGATGTCTTTGCCATTATATACGTAAACGCGGCCGTCTTCTCCCCCCATCAGTCCAGAGGTGACATCTGTTATCCTCAGGGGGGCTGCCACGATGACTTCCTCTGCAAGCAGGAGAAACCGGAAGTATGTCCCCCTCCCTGTCGTCCTTTCCACTGCCCCGCTGGATCCTAGCCCCCCCTCCCACAGTCCGCTTAGTGCATCCTTCACGGGGTCTACCCTGATCTCATCCCCGCCCGGCAAAGGCTTGCTTTCCTGGTTTTTCCTCCACCCGTGACAACAGATGTGGGTGGCTCTCATGTTACCGCCTTCAAGAAGTCTAGCTCACTTGGCGCTGGTCCTGCGGGACTCAAAACAGCTGGAAAGGCCCTCGGGCCACCGAGCTCCGTGACGAGGGCAGCGGCTACATGATCCGGTCAGGGGACTGGTCTGTTGAGCCAAGGGATTCGATTCTTAGCCAGAGGCCCTGTTCCTTTCCCACCTAAGCCATCGCCATCCAGGTCGCTCAAGTGCAGAACTCCTCCAAATCGGGAGAAGCGGCGGTCCCCGCTGAACGTGCTGAGCGGAGAAGGCGGTGCGTCGGGGGTCAGCTCGTACATCCGGGTGGTTCCGCCTTGGTGCAAGGTCATGCTCAGGAACGCCATTCGGGACACCTCATCTGAAATAAACCAGGGCACGCTGTCTGCTGCCATCCCAGGAATGAAGAGAAGACACAGCACCGAATGCAGGCCTAGTCTTGCTTCAGCCGTCCATATCCGGTGACGCGATGGCTCGGAACCACACAGGACAGGCCTTTGTAGTGGCAGGGTACGGCTGGCTGGGGCACGGGGAGGCCCCAGCGAGAGCCACACTCGGGGCTCCCCCATCTGACAGCTCTGCCGCACGCAACCGCCTTAGTTCTAACACCAGGTCCCTACAAATCCTTTCAGTGACCTCAAACCTTTGCAAAACTGGGGTTTCAGGAATTATGAGAAAATGCAGGTGGACTGAAAATGAGCGTGGGACTCCCTGATCTGATTCCAGGTTTGAGAACGGGTGCCGTGCCCCAAAGGAGCCAGGTTGTTGGGACACGAATTCAACCTGTGCAGAAGTCACACCAGGCCCCATCCTTGGCTTAGCATTCTGCAGTCACCGACGTGACATGACGACTCCTGCAACAGAGGAGCCCTGGGTGGCTCAGTCAGTTAAGCGTCTGCCTTCTGCTCGGGTCACGGTGCCAGGGTCCTGGGTTGGAGCCTCGCATCGGGCTCCCTGCTCAGCGGGGAGTCTGCTCCGTCTCCTCCCCACTTGTGCTCTCTGCCGCTCTCGCTCACTCGCTCTCTCAAGATCTTAGAAAGGGGGGGGGGGCAACCACCTTGGATGTGAAAGCTTCCGGGTACTTGTCTATAGAACTGACTGGACCTGTTTCTTGGGGGAAAATTTTTTTTATTTTTTATTTTTATTTATTTTTTTTGGCAACAGAGGGCTCTTCATTTTTGTTTTGTACCAGGACAAATTATGTGGGTGAAATCCAAGCAAAATGCAAGTGAAATAGGAAAATCTAAATAAGATTTGAGCGTTGGACTGTATCCGTGTCAACAGCCTGGTTGCGACACGTTGTGGTCTGCGAGTGTTATCTTGGGGATAACTGGCTAAAACGGGACATGGATCTCTGTATGATTTCTTACTACCGAATGTGCATGAGAATGGTCTCAAAACGGTTGATCTGTGGGGGCTTTTGGGGGGCTCAGCTGGACAAGCAGCCAGCTCTTGGTTTCCTCTCAGGTCGAGATCTCAGGGTGCCGGGGTCGAGCTCCGCATCTGGCTCTGTGCTCAGGGGGGAGCCTGCTTGTCCCTCTCATAAATAAAAATAAATATGATTTTGTATATAATACAGACCTCTAAATTAATCTTTTTATATTTCATATAGTATTCTGTAACAGGAAAGTACTAAGGAAAAACATTAAAACCAAGTCTGCACAGCGCTGCAGTGGAAAGAAGTGAAGCAAATAAAACCACTAGCAGGCGTTGCAAGAGTTTGGAAATCGCCAGCTAGCCTCTGCGAAGGGGGAGAAACCCCAACTACTCCAAGGCTAAGTCAGCAAGTTTCCGGGGTTACAATGCTGTGTCCTTATCATGCAGTGAAAAAAATCTCGTCATTCTGGGGTGGCTGGCCGGCTCAGTCCCCAGAGCACGCACCCCTTCGTCTCCGGGGTCGTGAGTTCAAGCCCCACGCTGGGTGTGGAGCCTAGTTAAAATGCTGTGACACACAGAAACCTTCCTGAGAAATAACTTGACAATATGTAGGGAGAGCCTTACTGGTAGGCTTACTTACTCCTCCAGCCCAGGAGTTCTTCCTCCAGGAATCTATTTTAAAAACTATTCAGGAGGCAGAGTTTTCTGTACATCGATGTTCGAGAGAGAAGACCTTATTCAGGACAGTGAAGAGTTGGGAGCAGCCTGAACTTCAGCAGCAGGATCGTGGTGAAAGTTGGCATGTGCACATGGGAACTGTGATCGGTATCGAACCACACGGCAGAATCAGTACTATGAGGACACGCTCAGGGCATACAATTTAAAAATTAGGTGTAAAAACTTAAGCTCAGTGTGTGTGTGTGTGTGTGTGTGTGTGTCTCTCTCTCTCTCTCTCTCTCTCTAAATTTTTAAATATTTGGAGAAGGGGCGACTTCTAGCTACGTCTTTGTATTTTCACAAATTTCTACAATAAGCATGATGTGCTTTGATCATCTTCAAGGGAGTAGATTTTGTTTTGTTTCTAAGATTTTACTTAGAGAGCGAGCGAGCGAGCAAGTGAGCATGAGCAGAGGGAGGAGGAGAAAGAAGCTCCCTGCCAAGCAGGGAGCCTGATGCAGGACCCGATCCCAGGACCCCGGGATCATGACGTGAGCCCAAAGGCAGACGCTTAACCAACTGAGCCACCCCGGGGCCCGAAGGGAGTAAGTTTTTGTTGGCTTCTTAAAACTCTTTCCCATAAAGTAAATAAGATAATGGCTTGTTAACACATGTCCTTAGAAGACCTAGTCCTGGAACTGACTGCAGGATTTTCTGAGCCTCCCTCTCGTGCTAAGCTGAGCGGGACGAGAGCTTTCAAACATAGTCCATTACTTTCAGGAGGGATTTCCAACAGCTCTTGGAGGTGGATTATAATTAGCATTTTGCAGATGATGGTACTAATGTTCAGGGAGGTTAAGTAACCTCCCCCAGGAGGTTCTCCTAACCCCCAGGTTAGGAGAAAAGGAAATACTCGCAGTCAGGTCTGTCTGGATCCAGATGTCACAACACTCCCCCCACGGGACACAGGGGACAGGGTCCGGGAGCCACCTGGCTGAAACGCAGCCAAGTTCCGCAGTGTGTGGCCTACCGCGAGTCGGGGCTCCAACCAGCAACACTTGTCTCCGGGTCCCGTTCACCAGCACGTGGCCACTGGACAGGGAGGCCCCCAGCTTCTCCATGGCCTGTGAAAGGCAGTCGGTCAACACTGTGCCGCCCCGAGGACTCCAGGGTGCCCGTCTCCTGCGGAGGGAGCGGCAGCCGCACCTTGTCTCCGGAAATGGTAAACGAGCTTTGGCAGTTTGGGGGCAGAAAGCCGTACACCCGGCCGAGGCTCTGTTTCTCGTGGTGAGCGCGGAACGGGGGGGCCAGGCTGGAACGAAGCACACGCGGGCGGCGGGGGAGCTGGCCACGCATCCCGGCCCCAGCCAAGACAAGCTCCCCCTGCCCGGCCCCGGCACGCTCGGGCTGTCGGGATCCCAGTACGGAGACCTCCGGGCGAGGCTCGCCGCTCTGAGCCCCCCAGCCCCCGAGAGCGGACCCAGGGAGACCCGCGGCCACGGTCAGTCGTGTTCCTCCAGAGCCCACGTGTTGGGTCCTGACCCCACAGCTCAGAATAGGGGTGTTTGGAGATCAGGTTCTCAAAGAGGCAGTGGTTATGCTGAGGTCCCTGGGGTGGGGCCCTAATCCAATGGGACTGCAGTCCTTGTAAGAACGGAAGGACGCCAAGCACGGGCACAGGGAGAAGGCAGCGACCCGCAAGGCGAGGAGAGAGTCTCCAAGATCACCAGCACCGACGCCGAGCCCGGATCCCTGGTCCCCAGAACTGGGGGGAAAGCGCGTTCCTGTGGCTTCTGCCACCAAGTCACGGGAGCCCTGGCAGACGCTTCCTCCTTCCTCCTTCCGAGCTCACGTTCCAGCTTCTAAGGAGACTCTTGCTGCACAGCCGTAGCTGTTCCTCACTGGGGTGGGGGGGCTCGGTCCCTCTGCCCGCGCCCCCCGCGGGCTCCCGCAGCAGAGGCACCTACCCCTCACGCTCCTGGGCCCCCGGGCGCCCCCAGGAGCGCTCACCCACTGGCGTTCCTCCAGGTCGGGCTCCCCACCAGCAGCACGCTCGTGTTGTTCACGCGGAGCCCGTGGAGAGCGTAGCCGAGCCAGGAGAAGTCCGCCTCGCCCCGCACCGTCCAGTTGGCCGCCTCCACGCCCAGCTCCTCTACAGAGACAACCAGCGCCTTTCACCTTACGTGGCAGGGGCGGGCAGAGTGTTTGCCAGAGCTCCCGTGTACCCCCAGCTGCTCCCAGGGGGCCCCAGCGTCAGACATGCAGCCCACGCTTCACAGGAGAAGGACGTTTCTGGAGCCCACGTCGGGGGGGTAGAGGGGGCGATACAAAGGGAGCCCCCCCGCCGCGGTCGGGGCGTCACTGGGATGCCTTCCGTGGAAAGCCTGTGCCGACAGCCTGCTGCCCCCTCTGCATCTGGACGCTGACCTCCTTGTCTCTCCAGGCACTAGCGCCCGGATGGTAAAGGTACATGCTCTACCTTGGCTGCAAGAGGAAGGGCGATCAGGAAACGCCCATGAAATGAGAGTGGAAGGAGCGAGAAAGGACAGACGCCCCCAGGCACGAGGGCAGACTGGAGCAGGGAGGTCTCCCGCCCTCCCTCCCCACCGACCCCTGCAAGCGCACTACCTTTGCGGCTCCAGCCGGCGTCGGAATAAAACGCAGCCACCATGCCCTTCTGTTTCCCTCCCCCCGGTGCGAAAGGGGAGCCCATGACCAGATCGGGCTCGCCGTCTCCGTTCAGGTCTGCGGCTGTGAGCGTCCAGCCCAAGTTACAGTACGTGTCCTGTGGAAGCCGGAGAGCACGTCCCGCTCAGAGGCTATGGCCAGAGGCAGCAAGGTCTAGCCCACAGGCCCTGGCCGCGAGGGGGTCCCCGTACCTGGCAGGAGATGGTGACGTTGGGGCCGGAAGATATCCCTCCTTGTCTGGAGCCGAAGTAGACATACACCGCACCCTGGGCGGAGGCAAGCCATGGGGCGGTCAGAGGCAGGGCTGCTGACCTGGGAACCTCAGGTCACCACAGAAAGACAGGGTGATGAGGACCTAAATCCCCTGAGTCCCCACGGCCAGGACTCAGCAACAGACAGACACCGGTCCTGTGTATGTGCCGCTGGGCCGAGGTGGTTTTTACAGCTGGCAGTTGCATCAGCCTGTTGAAGTCCCCAATGCTGAAACGGTCACTCCTGTCCTTGCCCGCCATGCCCACGTGCTCAGTGCGCCGGCTGGACAACCGCTTGCCTCCCCACGCAAGGCCTTTCCTGACCCGGCCCACGATTCCTCGGAACACACCGTGTGGCCAGCGTCCACGGCAGACGCATGTGCACCATCAGGCTCTGTCCCAAACCACGCCTGTCTTATGACTTGCTGGCCTCTGTCCTCACTCGGGAAGCATTTATGTTCCTCCACGAGCCAAGGGTGGGGAAGACCGTGATAAATAAGACCACACTCTGTCCTCCCGAAAAGCGGGCCCATGGACAGTGACACCACAAAGGTACTAAAGTAGGGATGGAGGCTGCAGTGTGGGGACAGGCAAGTGTGGCCTAGAGGAGAGGCTGGTGACAGCGGGTGCCGTGTTGCTCCTAAAGGAAAAAGGCGAGAAGACCCTCCAGGGGGAAGAATCCATCTGAGCCATGGCCTCGAGTGAGGGGCCTGTGGGCCCAGAGACAGATGGCTCACAGTCTAGGAGCAGAGAGTGAGGACAGAGGCACAAAGGCGAGCTCGTGGCAGGCAGAGAGTGATGAAGGGCCTCTGACCTTTGGGGTCACATGGGGTGCTGAAGCTGGGGCCCTGCTGTGTATGGGGTACACAGAGACGAGAGCCCGTGCTGCAGGAAACAGGGACCAGGGAGGTCACCATTCTGCTGTGATGACAGAGGGCTCTCGAGGGCCTGGAACCCCACCCCCTCACTACCATTCAGTAGCCTGTGAGGGAGGGGAGGGAGTACAATTTCTGGGGTCATCGGGAAACGCAGGAGGCCAAGCGAAGGCCAGGGAGGCAGGAACTAGGCGCTGTCAGGCAACCCAAGGTCACGTCAAGGACCCCAACTGGGGGGCCCAAGATCATTTCCCTACAAATGCCGTCCCCACACATCTGGCTGCCTGCTGTCCACGGAGGCTCCACCCGGCCCTGGCCTGCCCCTCCCGACGCGCCCTCTCCCCCGCCGCGGCAGCCTCACCGTGTAGGCAAGCTTCTCGGAGCCCACGGATGGCGCGCCCACGGCCAGGTCCGGCACGCCGTCCTTGTTGAAGTCCAACACGGCCAAGGCCGAGCCAAACCGACCTGAGGGCTGAAGGGGCACCAGTGACCTCCGGGCCGAGCCACAGCCTCAGAAGAGCACGCGACTCCCTGGGAGTCCAGGGGACCCGGGCAGCCGACCCGGAAGCCGAGGGCCAAGTCCGCAGCGACTGGAACACATCTGCACCCTGCCCGCTGCGTGGCTCAGCCCCAACAAGGTTTCGGGCGCGTCTGTCTGCTTGGGGGGGAAGACGAGGTGCCGGAGAGAAAAGGGTCCGTTCTCACAAGTTCTAGGTTTTTCAAAAACGGTCCCCCACGAAGGGCCAGACTCCCTTTGGAAAGTATCCAAAATGAGAACCCCATACACCAGCCACCACGGCTGCCACGGGAGGAGCACTCGGAACGTTCTAGAGCCACCCTGTGCAACATGGGGGCCACCAGCTAAACGTGGCTGGATTAGCTGAAGTCCCATTAAACCAACAACTCAGCTCTTCGGTTGCACTGGGTGCGTTTCAGGTCCTCAAAGCCCCTGCAGCCCACGGCCCTGCCACGGGACGGCACAGCCGCAGAGAATTCTGTGGACACGGCGCTCGGCCCGGCCCGCTCGGGGGCAGGTCCGTTTATTATCCCCACTTCCGCGGTTACAGATGGGAAACCCAGCCCGTTCGGGGACCCTTTCCTTCCGAGGTGGGCTTTCTCCGTCTTCCATCTGCTGCGCTCTCGAACCGCCTGGACGGAAAGGCGCGCACCGGCCTCCCTTCTTTCACAAGGGAGAGGACAAAGAACCGTCTTGCACAAGTGGAGCTTCGCACGCACACGCCCCGGAGCCCGCATCAGTTACGGATTGGCCAGTCGCGCCACACCTGTGTGCGGTGGCTCCGCCGAGACCGTCCCCTCCTGCGAGGCGGGAACCTGATAAACCGGAAAGGGCTGCTCCGGCCCGAGGCAAGCAGGGGCGCCGGCAGGCTGAGGCCGGCCGCGTCTCATCATCGCCAGCTGCACCCCC
>RCUC01074984.1:0-21100 GCA_003697995.1 Taxidea taxus jeffersonii
CCCATAATGGCTCATGAAGGAGTCATTTTTCTTACTTTAATTATGTATTTTTTTTTCCTTCTGCAAAGTTAAGTAATCTCTATCCTCCTTCCATTGTGTTCTACTTACGTATGTTATTCATTCTTTCCAGCTGGCACATTTACACTATGGTGGTGTTTTTACCTTTACCTCTTATGTCTAAGTTGTTTTAGTTACTGTAGATATTACTTGCTCATCCCAGATTTAATAGAGCCAAGCCCAGAAGAACTCTGTTGAGTACTACTAGGTATCAGCATTTACAAGTCACCACACATGCCCGTGAGTAGTTTTGGGCTTAGTCTTGGCAGAACTTTGTCATGTTCAATGGCTAGTTCCTTGGAGTCGTAATAATCATTTTTTCCCTGCAAACTAGCAGGATAATTTAAGTGGAATATCGAAAAAATAATTCTTGTGCATTTCTCTCTGTCTTTGGGGCCTGAGATGTAGTCTTTGATGAGATAAATGTGCAATTGGAGGTGATACACAAAAACATTTTAAAGCTATAATATTTTATAGCATATTAGGTTACCTGAATTAACTCAAACATTGAATACCCAGTGGTCCATATGTTCTTCATGAATATGAAGATTTAAGAAATGAATGCATAGTATCAGTGTTTTCTATGTTTGAAAAGAGTGTTAAAATCTGGGATTAGTAGAGTAGGAGATGTTAAAGTCATACGTGTTTTTCTAGTGAGTAGAACACGGAAGTGTTTGACTTTCTCTTTTTTCCTTCTGCTCCATTTCCCTAATTCATTACCTTTATGTGGGTTTTTCTGTGGTCCATCCTGATCACCTTCTGCTTGTATTATCACTATCTCCAAAGATTAGAAGTCAGGGAATGCGCAGTGCTTGAAAGAGGATATGTACTCTCTTATCCTTATCTCTGAGCATTGTAACTGCTGGAGCGCAGGTGTTAGTTGCTGGTTGAATGAGACGGGAAGGAATCTCTGCTGTCACTCTCCGCTGTGTCACTTGTTCAGGACCATCGTCTTTTCTCCTGAACTAGATGGTGGCATTTAAGTGCTTTTTGGCTTTAATGAACAAAGCACTTGCTAATGTAATTTAAATAGCTAACCAGGAAAAGCTAGAGCTGCCCAAGGAGCCAGAGATAGACACATTTCATTTAAAGGCAGCTGAAAATAGGATGAACAATCTATGTGGAACAGCAGACTCACACCCAGGAAAAAGAAAATGGAAGTGTCAGTAGGCCGTGTATGGTGGTTACTGATTTGCATTTAGCTTCACAGTGGACCAGCTGTGCATTTTCATAGTGTAGAGAGCTAACGGTGGAAGTTGGGAGGACAAATTCAGAGAGTATACTAATTGGCTGCTATACCCTTGAACACCCCCAAATTGAGATGATTGGACACACATGTGGAGGCAGATAAGAGATTCCATACTCCCAGATCTTCTTACTGCCCATCCACCTCTATCTATCAATCTGTTGTCTAATTCGATCTCTCTGTCATCTACCTGTCTTTCTGTCTGTGCAGCTGCCTATCATCATCTATCTGGTTTTTTCCCTGGGGTTATTTTAGTCTTCTTTTTCATTCGCTTCATGTGGCACTTTTGACCACTTTCCTTACAGAGGAGAGATGAGTAGCCACTGGCCACAAGGCCACAGCTTGACTTTAGATGCTTTCACGCTTTCCTGCTTTCAAGGTAACGTAGAGTAACAGGAAAGCAAGAGCTCCTGGTACGAGATTAGCTGCATATGGATACTAGTACTGTGGGGTACTGACTTTCTTTCCTTGGACACCTCCTTGTGCCCCAATTTCTTCATCTGTAAAGTGTTGATAATAACACTTACCCAACATGGTCATTGTGATGGTTAAAAGAGTTAATTTGTATAAGCTGCTTAGAAGAGTGCCTGGCACTCTTTGCAGTCAGTTGGTACCAGAAGAGGGCATTTTGATCCTAGTACTTTGTTCCCAGAGATAGAGAAGGAGTCTGCACAAGCAGTCATATCTGGGGCAGTAGCCTCCTTTAGTAAACAGGGTTTCTGGAGGGGGGTGTATGGGGATGGGGCACTGGGCAATGGGCATTAAGGAGGGCATGTGATATGATGAGCACTGGGTGTTATATGCAACTGATGAATTCTTGAACTCTACATCTGAAACTAATGATTTGTGCTATATGTTGAATAATTGAATATAAATAGAAAAATACTTAGATCAAGTATGTTATTAAAGTCATTGTTTTCAAATCAAATTATTTCTTACATGTGTATATGCAGGTTTCTGTGGATGATCGCCTTAAACAGCTTCAGGAAGCCCATAGAGATTTTGGACCATCCTCCCAGCATTTTCTTTCTAGTAAGTACTAATAAGCTTGACTATTCTCATTAATTGAACGAATGAGCATATTCTTTCAGTGCCCCTCCAGGAGCCATATTCTTTGCTACAAATATATTTACTCACGTTCGATAAATGTACAAAAAGTAATATTAAGATTCATTACCATATTGTTTATTGGTCATTAGTTTTAATAATCTGGCCACAATAGATAAGTCAAAGTGGAGCAAAACTGAATTTGTCTTTAGCTGTGGTTTTTTCACTGAACCATCAGCTATAGTAACTAATATAGTATCATATCATCATTAGCATATCATAAGCAAAGGCTATGAACTTTTTCACGATAAAGAAATCATTTTTACATTTTCAGATTTCTAATTAGTTTTTCTTCTTAAAAAGTGCTTATCAATTTAAAATGTACTTGTATCTTTAGCAGTAAAAAAAATAACTCCCCACAAATCTGAGATTTTTGTGTATTAGATTCACTGTAATCATACTTAGCTTTTCTTTTGGTCAAATATTGCAGATGTAGCCAAACCATGTATATAGATTTGTAGGTAATATTCTCCAACTGAAATATTTAATTTTATGGCTGTTCACGAGATCTTATGTAAGTGATTTGAGCTTCTATTTTCTTTATCATTCACTGCTGGGGAAACTAAGGAATGTAGGATTCAGAGTCATCCAAATTAAGATTAAATTATTAATTCTACCTTTTGCCAGACCTGTAGATTCCTGAAAGTTAATTTCTTTATCTTAAAATTCCTATAATAATACTTATTTTTTCTGATCACCTTGAAAATTAAGTGAGAAAGCAGAGTGAGTTTCATAGCACCCATCACAGTTCTTGGTACTGATGCTTTCACTACTAATTTCTTTCCTTTTATTTTTCCTGGCAAACATGTGCCAGAAAACAGTTGTTTAATTCAACATAAATGAAGTTTAAAACTTAAGGCACAGCTTATATCCCAATTATGAGAACTTCTTTGTATCTATAATAAGAGAGAAAACCGAAGTAATACCATCTCTTCCAACCAAACTGATTACATTCACATTTTCCCTTAATCTTTTGTCATGCTTGATAATCTGTTTTACCTCAATTCAAGGTTGGCTTTTCTATTTTCACAGTTTCAAGAATATGAATTGGTGATCTTCTGCCCCTCCTGTCCTCCAGTCCTCATGCTCTCCCTCTTCTCTCCCCCTCTCCCTGCCCGCATACACGTTTTCTCGTTCACACACATGAGCTCTTAGCCTATCTTTGAGTGATTGTAGTCCTTCCTGGAATATACTGGGTGCAAGGGTGCATTTCTAAAGTTGGGACACCATCAGTGTTGATAAAGTAAAGAAGTTTGCAGTCTCATTAGGTATGAACTGCTTCGGATTTCTTAAACTTAATTTAAGCTATGTAATAAGGCCAAATTAAAGCAGAATTTAACAAATGCTTATGACTCTATTTACAGTTCTAAGGATTAGTTATCTATTAGTATTGATGGAATCCTACACTTTGACCGAGCAACCATTCTTCCATAATAAAAATCCAGCTCATGTTCTTTAGGAAAGGAGACATGGTAAGATTCACATGTACTTTGTGAAACCAAAGCATGTGGCCTTTTATTGTCTGGCCTTGATAGTCCAAGGAGGTCAGAGGTTTTCAAATCAAAACAATTGTTAACATGAATGAAGACATGTAAACCAAATCCCAATTAATAAATTGAACAATTGTTATCTCTTGCTGCTTGGAATCGTTGGCTTTATAATATTTCTTGGACTGCAGCCAGGTTATAAAAGGAGTCTGTTTAGCTAGAACACAAAATAAAAACTGCCCTGTGAGGCTGGTGCCAACACTGAAATGAGATTGGCTCCAATGAGAAATTTATTAGACCTACTTCCACATTTTCATTGCCCTTTTCTATTTTCATGGACATAGTTGGAGAAGGGAGTGCTCCCATGTTATAAAGAGAAGAAGAATTGTTGAACAGGAAAATTGCTGAACTAGGGGTCAGAAATCTTGAGATCATGTCTGAGCTCGGCCATTTCTTTATGGAGCAAGTTACTTCACCTTTTAGTATCTCGTTCTTGTGTATCTGATAGAGCTCTAATAAGGACTGGTTGGCTTCCTTATCAACAGAGGTATTTGAAAAGGCTTTGCGAAGTTTAGAATGCTAAATTTTTGTAAGATACTAATGTGACCTGAAATTCAGAAAGAAAAAGCATTGATAACAACTGGCTCTGAGAGCCTGGTGATAATTGCAAAGATTTGTTTAAATTGCTTGTTTATTAGTTTATTTGGCAAAACTCCTTAGTAGCTCTAGCTGTACATATTTAACTCTTCTTAAATCAGTCTTAAAATAATTTTATAGGAATAATATAGTTTTATAAATAAGGGAGAACTGGAATTATAAGAGATAAGTACCCAAAACAAAATATAAAATCTCAATCATAGTGAGATCTAATGTGAAAGTAAGAAACTGTATTTTCTGTGCATTTCAGATGAAATAAGTTTTTGCCATTCTTCTATCCAGATAATTACCTTCGTTGTTTTTTGGGGTTTTTTTGTCATTGTTTTTGTTTGTAACAACCCTTTGCCTGTGTTTGTCTTAATCTTTCCTTTTTAAAATTCATACAAATGACTTTGTTTAAATGCCATCTGTCCTAGATAGTTATTCTTGTGAAACAAAGTAAAGCATGTTATTAGTGACCTCGAAAATTCAGTCTTGGGAAATCTAGTTTATAATCTGGATATACCAGGTAAAATTAATTTTGGCTTTAGCTTAATCAAAAAATATATACACAGAGTCCATTTTTCAGATAGCACTAAGTTTTAAATTGTGGTGGTTATAAACAATAAAACTTGATTTTGAGAAGTATTTTTGGCAACAGGTTCAATTATTTAGGTTGGCATTTGAAATTGAACCTGCGTTGTTTCTTTCCTTGCTTCAAATGAATCTTTAAAAAGCCACTCTTTGTTTAGCCTCACAGATTTCATAATTATAGGAATCCAGCTCAAAAACCAGAACAGTTCTCGTTGAATTGGCTATAAAATGTGTTCAGTTGTTTTGCATTATGGCATAAGGCTTTTGGGTGAGCAGTGTTTCCAATAACCTCCCTTTGTTTCTTCAGCTTCAGTCCAGCTGCCATGGCAAAGATCCATTTCACATAATAAAGTGCCCTATTACATCAAGTAAGTTGATTTTGATTCTCCTTTATGATACCAGAAAAATAAAGTTATGTTGATAGCTTAAGAGGCTTTCCACTGTAACTTTGGAAAACAGAATTCAATCCTGCTGTCTGAAGGAAATTATATATATATAAATATTTAAAAGAAGTGAGTTTAAAAATCAGAGTATTATTTGTAGTTTATTAGGTTAAGGCCATAGGTGTGTTTACTATATATTATTTTAAAACTGATACTAAAATATTTGGGTAAACTGACAAACTTTCTAAATATGTCAGACTCTTGGGGCACCTGACTGGCTCAGTCTGTAGAGCTTGAGACTCGACCTTGGAGTTGTGAGTTCGAGCCCTACCTTGGGTATAGAGATTACTTAAGAATAAAATCTTGGGGCGCCTGGGTGGCTCAGTGGGTTAAAGCCTCTGCCTTCGGCTCAGGTCATGATTCCAGGGTCCTGGGATCGAGCCCCGCATCGGGCTCTCTGCTCAGCGGGGAGCCTGCTTTCCTTCCTCTCTCTCTGTCTGCCTCTCTGCCTGCTTGTGGTCTCTGTCTGTCAAATAATTAAATAAAATCTTAAAAAAAAAAAAAGAATAAAATCTTAATAAATAAATATGTCAAACTCTTAACATGATGCTGTTTCTCACACTGCACTGATTCTAAACCATTTTTATTTCTCCCAGAAAATCCATTTAAAAAGTGCTGTACTCTTCTCATTTTAATCCACTAAAAACAAGCAGTGTTTTTATCATTAAAAAGTTCAGTATTTTCAGGGGGTTTTGACTTATGGATATTATCTGCAGTATAGTTTAGATTTATCATCCTTCCTTTTTTATTGTCAATTTGAGAGTTTCTCCTTTTTACATACTAAGTTTCTCCTTATTATAAGACATTCTATGCATTTTGTATCATTTACACAAGGTCCAAGTAGGATTTGATCCTTGGTTTAGGCTAGGTATTGTCCTAGGATAGAATGATACAATCCCTTGAGGTGTAAATTAGCAAAGATATTGGTTTACAATGTGCTAAAGTGGTGAAAGTCCTAGCTGACTCTGTTTTATGTGTATGGTGAGCAGCATCATAATTATGGGAAAGTAATCACTATTATTAGGAGTCAGCTCTGTCTCAGATTAGCCAGCTGACCTCAGGCAAGTTGGGTAAAGATCTCTGGGCCAACTTTGTATCTTTCCTAAATGGCATATGGATCTCCAAAATCCATGCTGACACTAATGATCTACTCTTCCAATATCTGTCTTCCTGAAAAATTTGTATATGAAGCCAGTGTTTGTGAAATAGTATTTCCTTATGAAGGTTTTATTGTAATCTGAGATGTATCCTCTGGGTAAAGAAAAATCACCATACCGTATATGAAACATAATAATAGTATATGTTATATTGCCTTAATGGAATTCACTACTTTCACTGTAGAGTCTATAGTGTACTGGTTTGTGATCAACTTAAGGATAAGGTAGCAAAGCAATTGGCTGGTGTCAGATTTGTGCAATCATGAAGAGAAAAGTCAGAGGCTGGGTAAATTGACATGTCTCTATTGAGAGACAGTGTAATCATCCGATCCAAATTTAAACCATTTTTAAATTTTTTTACATTTTATTACTATAATAACTGATAATAATAATAATAATAATGATAGCAGCAGGTGAAGAAGGGGGCATGAGTCAGGGAATGCTCACAGCTTCTAGAAACTAGAAAAGGCAAGCCAATGGGATTCTCTTTTAGAACCTCCAAGGAGGACCACAGACCTGCAAACCTCAATTTTAACTTAAGGAGACAATTTATTTTGGAGTCATTTGTTTCAGCAGCAGTAGAAAGCTAACATATGTATTACACAAAATGAAGAAGTCCATGAAATTATTTGAAATTAAAATTTTTTACTCAACTGACAAAGAATCCTTATTATGTGATTTTTTAAAAAGCATTGATTGGATCCAGCAAAGCAGATTTTTGTCTTTACTGGATAAAGAAAATATTAATTCTCTTGTTTGTTTATGTTATACACTGGTGTTATTTATTTGACTTGTCATTTTAAGAATCCATCTTGAATTTTAGCACTGCTATTAAAAAGGAATTTCTGTATGTCCAAGTTGATTATATATGGCTAAAAATTATATTGTCAGAGTTAAACTGATTCAGAATTTTTATAATTTTGGTAGGCTCTCACAGGATTATAGTCTTGTTTACACTATGAGTTCTGATAGGGCAGACTCTACAGCAAAAGCTCATTCCTCTAACATCTCATTAGCTGGAGCTCCATGACCATGACCAGCACTTTAAGATATGTATAATACAGTGATGACCAATATGTGTGATGTGACTTGTAGGATTGTAGCATCCTAAAATATCTTCAACATCATTAGTGAAAGACTGAATTTTCTTGACTCTATATAGTTTTACTGTTAAGTGTCTTTTAGGACTTTGAAATATTTAGAGATCTCTCCAGGTATATAGGATGAATTCTCTTATTTTTAGAAAACTTTCAGCCAGATGCTTTCATTACCTGCTCTGTTGTGTAACTTAACAGTTTCTTTCTTCATAATAAAATATATCAATCTCTAGAGGTAGGGTTAATATGAGCCAGTATTTCCAGATGAAGAATTGTTATGAAAACAAAATTTAATTCCCAAGTAAATTAATAAGCAAGTAAATAATGAGTGAAAGGGCTTTTAATATACACTTCCTTTTGCATGGCTGCACAAGTAAGTAGAGAAGGAATGTTAAAAACAAATTTAGCATGATTGTCATGCAGCTAGAGTTTCCTGGAGCATATTAGGATGTATTAATTTAGCCAAAAAGAAAATAAGAGTCAGGTAAAAATGTGGAAGTATACAATTTTGTATTCTTTATGGAAGTATATGATTTTGTATACTTCAATGGCAGAATATAGTGAGAAAGTTGAAAGGAGAATGGCAAAAACTAACTGTTTTTATTTCATATTTTAATTTTATCGATTAGCTAAAACCTACTTTGATGGCTCTCCAATACATTTCTTTCTTTCTAGGTATGTTTTCATTAATATTTTGTGGTGTACTGCAGTGGTTCCAGACTCATTTGTATCTAAAAAGTGATAGAATATAGATTTGAACTGTAAGGGTCTGTATGGTATAAATCTCTATGTTAATATCTCAAGTTGAAACTCATTTATTTGCTGCATCTAAGGTAGGCTTTCCAAATCTGATCTAGTTATTTTTTCTTTTTCTTATAATCCAGTGACAGCTCATTGTTCTATCAGTTTGCAGAAACCTACAATGGCTCCTGCTGCCTTTACAATATACAAAAATCTACCATCAAAGCCAGATTTCTTTCTCTATGGATTTTTAGTCATGTGTTTGTGTTTTGCACACGTTTTTCATTTCCTCAGCTAAAAGTTAATATCCAGGGTGTTTCAGGCATAAAGGGAACAACGAGTAAAAGCTTTGGGTTGAACTTTCCTAACATGTCACATTAATCACATAAAGCTCATTGCTTCTCATTTTGATCCAGAAATAATACTAATAAATAGTCATAGCGGGTGATAATAAAGATCATTGAAACAAATTATATTTTTTGAATATTCATTTGCCAGCCACTGTGCTAATCCTGTAATTATCTCTTAATTCTCATTGAAGTGTGGGGACTTTCATTACCCCATTTACAGGCAAGGCTTAGATAACAAGTATGCACATGGCTTGCTCGAGTCACACAACCAGTACAAGGAAGAGCTAGTGTTCAAACCCAGGAACTGACTCCAGCTCCTGCCTCTTGACCGCTGCGCCTCCAGTTCTCTGCACTAAGCAAAGGAGAGAACAGAAATTTAAATCACATTGACAATTTGGGTAGTATGGAGACTTACATTAAGGAAGGAGCGGTCAGGTAAAGGAAATTTGAGCAAACATCCTTTTTGTTCATGCTATGGATTGGTTGCCGTTTATGATACACCTACTATGGGCCAGCAATTGAGGGCAGAGCTCATTTTCGTAGGTCATTTCTGTAAGGGTAATAATACATGCTTTAATATGATTAAGGAAATGTCACACTGCATGGTGCAGTAATGGAGAAAGGTACTTTTCTATAGGTAGAAAATGTAGTTCTCCACAGTCCTGCCAGTCAGATCTTGATAGGAATTCAGAGGTAGGGGAGCAAACTCTGTGGCCCTCCACCACCTTCCCTCAGTTCCATGGTCAAAGATTTCTGTCATTGGGTGGATTTCCATCCATGATTAGGATGCTCAATAGAGCTGGCTCATAAGTCCCAGAGGGCTTTTTACGTAGATGGCTCTATACATATCCAGTCTGTTAATAAGTTGTACTCTTTCACAGAATTTAGTAAGGTGAAGTTAGGAAATCTGGTTTTCCGTTCTCCCTCTACAATGTCATCTCTAAAGCCAGAGTGCATGACTTTACAGGAAGCCTTAGCGAAAATGCTGCTGCTGCTCTCATGACGGTTGGTCGGTCCCCTCACATCCTAACAGTTTTTCCACTTGAATCTGAGGTGCAAACCTAAATTCTTTATAGAATACTAAGTGTGCTCACACAAATGCAGCTTTCATATGAACATTTTAGTAATCTCTTCTTAATAGATAATACATATCACATTCTCTGAAACTGAGGTTTTTCAGTATTACAGTATGTTAATCAGAATAAACTATCATTACCTACAGATACCACTTCCATGGATTCTCTGCTTTATTCTCACTCCCCTTGACGAACAGGCCTAAATCAAAATTTTCCTCAAGCTATTATATCTCCTTTATATTTTCCTTTTCTATTCTCATGTCCACTAGGGATAATTCCCCTTTCTTGCCTTCCAGGGCCATTCTCTACTGCCCTAATCCATCAATTGCTGGGAAAAAAAACAAAACACAAAGTTTATAGTTGTAAATAAAATCTTGGAGAGCAAGTAGCTGTTTTTTATAGCAGTCATTTAGTTTATTTGCATAAACTCTATTTCCTTGTCTCATTATATATGTACAGTCTAAAGGAGAGAATTAATGCTTATTTCTTTAGAGGAATCGTGGACCCATTTCAGTGATGTAGGTGAAATATTTCTCCCTTATGTAAGAGCAGAGAGGAGTGGCAACAAAGGGTTTTCCAAATATTTAGTCTAACAAGAAAGTCAAAGCTAACAGAGGTGTATAATAACAAAACAAAGAAGAAATTAACATAAAGCATTTTATGTCTAAAGATTGGAGGAAACTCATCCCCAAACAAAATAAATCCATAACAAATATATAACTAACATGAAAGGCAAACACAGCTCTCTCTGAAAGGCCTCCTACAGCTGTCTTCATCTCTCTCTCCCTCCTTAATCAAGCTGAAAGATGGCATCCTCCTGGTGCCAGATTTTTAGTGGAGAAGTCTTGGGACATGCTTTGAGTCTCTTTTCAGGAGTAGAGCTTGTGTTTTCATTTTAATGATAAAGAAATAAATGAAACAAAGCTGAAGAGAATATACTGGAGAGTCTGTTTTTCCAAGAAACAGTGTGTGACTGTTGAAAATAAATATTTAAAATCACTGGGCCAACTCTGCTGATGAGGAGGGAAGAACGAAGTTGTTTTATGAAAGTAGGTAAGCGTCTTGGGATCCCTATACCTCCTGGGCTTGGAGACCGCTTCAGACAAGTGAGCACACCTTGGCTATTGAGAAAGCTAACAGCAGGCCCTGTGCCCTACAGCAGCCTTGAATCGGCAAACTGTAACCGGATGGACAACTTCCAGTGTATCTACCAGTGCCCTGACTTACTGAGATAATTCAGGTGGAACTGACATGGTTCGAGAAAGATATTATTTTCTTGCCATTCATCTGTACAGGGCTGGGGCCAGTGTTATTTTTACCATGAAGTGGAATTTGGGCTTGTCATCTTGCAGGTTACTCAGTTCTACTGTATTATAGGGGCACTGTTAGCCTTACTGTACTGTCTGACTTTTAGGGTCAAATTTGCAATTAATAAAGGTCTACTGTAAAGTACAGAAAGGTCACTATGGGGCCACTAAGGAGAAAAAAGATATATTCATATTTTGATTTGTAAAGATTAAATTTTTAAAAGTCATTGAAACTAGCAAAAGTGCAAAAGCAATAATGATCAAATATATAGTGAAAGAAATAGAATATCTTTTTCCATATGGATTATAAAGTAAAATGATACAGTATAAAATTCAATACAACCACATAGAAAAAATTTATTTCTCCTTTAAAGATTACACATGAAAGAGAGAGAGTAGTTTAAAAAAAAAAACACAAAAAACCTAAATCTAGGGGCACCTGGGTGACTTAGTTGGTTATGCTTCTGCCTTCGGCTCAGGTCATGATCCCAGGGTCCTGGGACTGAGTCCCTCATCGGGCTCCCTGCTCAGCTGGGAGCCTGCTTCTCTCTGTCTCCCACTTCCCCTGCCTGTGTTCCCTCTCTTGCTCACTTGCTCTCTCTGTCAAATAAATGGATAAAATATATTTTTTTAAATCTAAATAATATAAATTCAGGCTTAAAAACAAACTAGAAGGATAAAAGGATAAACTCAACTCTGGTGGGCAATAATCCTGGAGCTGAAACCCCAGGCAGGGGTCTAGAACACTCCCCAGAACCAACTCAACAGCAGGTGACCTGCAGGAATGTTGATTAATATGCATTACTGGTCTGCCTCTCCCTAGTGTGACAACTTAGAGGGACAAAGAGTCGAGTTTGGGGCAGAGGGGAAGCTCCTTCTGAGCTCTGGGCCCAAGCAGAGATACTCCCAAAGTAGGGCTCCCCTGGGTTTACTGAGTGTGTGCACATGCATTCTTCCAGACAATCTTCCAGTGCCCTCAAAATGAGAATCACCCGAAGCTCCCTGTACACCCAGACACATCCATTTGGTCACAAATCGTATTACTTTACTTGAAAACAAATACAAGCAAACCTTGTCATATTGTTTTGTAACAAATTGTTCTATAAACCATGCCTGGAATATTGACATTTGTGTTTAGGGTTTTGGATAGCTCCTTATAGCCATTTACATGCTTGTGTCTTTTAACCTACTCCTGAGCATGAAATTATTTTAGGTGCATTTTATACTTAAATCAAATAGAGCTGGAGTTATCCATTGTTGACAATTTAGTCTTCCTGCTTTGTGTCTTCATAATCATGACAAGCTAGTGGCATTTTCTTTTCTTTTTTCTTTCTTTCTTTTTTTTTTTAAACTAACCTCCGTTCCCAATATGGGGCTTGAACTCATGACCATGATATCAGGAGTTAAATGTTCCACTGACTGAGCCAGCCAGGCACCCCAAACCAGTGACATTTTTTAAGGAAGAGTCTATGCTTTTTCAGTATCTCTTATCGGGTAGGATCCTGTATCTTATTTGGAATTTAAACAGAAAGGTTTTTTTCCTGAAATGTTGACATTCAAACTTTCTTAGGTTTTCCCTTAGATTTATTCTTATATTTCAAAAACTGTAACCTCGCTTTTCCTGCCTTTAAAAGCCTAGAAGATGGCAGAAAGTGTTTACGAGGGTTCAGGAAGTTCTGTGTAACCTGAACACATATGTTCCGTCCCCTGGAGGAAACCGCTTCCTCATCTTCTGTCCAATCTGTCTTCCACCTGCACTGTCATGCACACACAACACACACAACACAACACACACACACACACACACACACACACACACACCCAGTAAGACTCTGCATACCAGCAGGAGTACTCCATATTCTTCATATATTCTGGTCTCAAGTAAAATAAAGATTGGGAGGATTACAAATTCCAAGATGAGAATGTCACCTTTTAGATCCTTAAGAAGATACTACTCAGATAAATAACATTGCCTCTGATTGCCAGAATTTGTTTTCACTCTTTACACTTTAATCACCTGAATGCAAATTGATTATTTGGGAGTTCCTGCTTGATTCCTATATTCTTTTTTTTTTTTTTAAGATTTTATTTATTTATTTGACAGAGACACAGCAAGAGAGGGAACACAAGCAGAGGGAGTGGGAGAGAGAGAAGCAGGCTTCCTGCTGCAGAGGGAGCCCGATGCTGGGACCCTGGGATCAACACCTGAGCCAAAGGCAGACGCTTAAGGACTGAGCCACCCAGACACCTCTGATTCCTATATTCCTATATAAGCTTTCATAAATGTATTTACAGAAGGTATTAGTAGAGTCTGCAAAAGCCTGTGTCTAGTCATTCTGGAGATTCTCTCTTTTATATATAGCACTTCTTAGCTTCTACTGTGCCTTGTGACTTAAGGAGTTGATTTTCTGTCACTTATTTCTCCCCACCCTGAGGAACAGTCTGGGGCACTGAAGACAGAAAAGCAGCCACTGCATCAGACAACACACAGTTTACTTGTAATTTCGATAGGGCCTGTGTGCAGAGGAGTGAAGTTGGAAACAAAATTGATGTGGGTTTAGTAATGAATGGGACATGAGATTGTGCACTCCTCAATTGAGAATTTTGTCTGTGAAGAAGAAAAAAAGGTAATAGAGAGCAGGAAATGTGGATTCAAGGTAGGGATGTTGGTATATAGGGATGGCAGATCCTTCAACATTTGTATTCTGAGATGGTTCTTATTGAGAAGGGAGTTAATATTGAAGCACAAGAGATTTTAAAGAAAGCTTGGGAAGAACTGGCCTTTGATGGGTGGAGGAATTCCTCAGGAAGGAGGAGAAAAGAAGACAATCTGGCAGATTGAAGGTAATTTATTGATTTGGTGGTTGGAAGATGAAGGAATTCTAATATGGTGGTTTCTAGTTTTCTTTTAAATGAAGTGTGAGATCAAGTGAAATGATATAAGGCAGGGAGGGAAACTTACTTAGGTTTGGGAGAGAGACGGCAGTAGTAAATTGTCTTGGGTTCTGGGAAGTGAGTGTATTAGGGGATGTTGTGTGGTTGCCAGCAGTTGGACATTTGAGGTTTGAAGTTAAATATTTAAAGTAAAATTAGTCTGTCTGTCGAGTGATTTTCTCCAGCTGTATTCATGCACAGCTGCTCAGGTCCAGAGAAGGCAAGTAATTGAGCTGATCCATGCTTGGGCTTTGCTAGGAGTGAGAGAGAAGCAAGGCAGATGAGATAGTTTGTAATGATTATAATGATGGACCATGGACTCAGATTTAGACAGATTCATCAAAAAGACGTTAAAATCTCAGTCATACAAGTAGGCTTCCATATTAAGAACACAGGCTTAAAATTCAAATTCCATTTCTACTACTCAACCGAGACCTTGAGCAAGTTATCTAAGTGCCCTCCCGGCCCTAATTCCTTCATCCGTAAAATGGGAATAGTGTTGGCACCCCACTCATTGAGTTTTTATGCAGGTTGAGTTTACACAAGAAAAGTGTTTGGAAGAACCCCTGGTATAGACCAGACAGTCAAATAATAGGCTATTACTGTAATTAGTCTTGTGTATCCTGACCTACTGTGTCATTTTTCACTATGCACAGCAAAGAAGAAATGTTTCTCTTTCTGGGATCATATTATCCCTGGACCATATGGGTCATTCTTTTTCTCTCACCTGCATTTTTAACTAACTGACTCACCTTTAATTTTTTTTCTCTTATATGCCCTTAGAATTGCAATTGAAATGAAATGACACATGCAATACTCAAAACCCAGTTTCAAGCATAAAATTGAGTTGATACGTAACAAGTAAATGTGTTTGAGTTAAGTGTCAGTTTTGGGGTAAGCAGGATGTCTTCTTGCCATTTTTCAAGGTTGTATGGAAGAAAATGAGGCTACTCTAATGAGAACAAATGGGATTAAAAAGTTTCTTCTCCAGAGCAGTCTGTTGCCCAGAAACCAGTTTCTTATCAATTTATCAAAACCACATGTACTTTGCTGCCAGTTCATTGTTTCATATATTGGACCGTGTTGTTTTACACATTCTTGTGTTCTAGCCATTGGTGTACAAGCATATTTGTGTCTTCCTTTCTGTGGCTCATCAGAATACTTTACAAATAATAATAGGTAGAAGCGTGTATCACTTATTAACCGTACTGGTTCAATATTTTGCCAAAGTCCGTATAATACAGGGAGCACATGTTATCTCAGCTGGACACTTATGGGGTGCTCTTTTAATAAGTATATGGGATAGCAAATAGGAACCAGAACTGTCCAAGGCGTTTAAGGATGTTTAAAAAAAGGTTAACGGAGATCTCATGCACAGCACAGTGATTACCCACAAGAGTACTATGTTTCAGACTTCAAAATTGCTAGGACACTGGATTTTAAATATTTTTGCCACAAAACAGAAATAATAATTATGTGATGGAATAGAGGAGTTAGCTAACAGAACCGTGGGGATCCTACTGCAATGTATAAATGTGTCAAACCAACATGTTGTACATCTTAAACTTACACTGTGTTATACCTCAATAAAAAATTAAAAATTCAAATAAGTAAATAAAAATTAGGGGAAATCTTGAGTCTCATGGCATATAGAAAGAGCATCCATCAAAGATTTCATTTAACTCGCTAATCACGGAATGGGTAAGAAGTTATAAGAGGTTCCCAAGAGAATATGGAGAACTACATCTTTAGAGTCAAATAAGAGTTGTTAAAATAAAGTCTTCCCCTGGGTGCAAAGATGGCTAACTGCTCAGCATCCACGGGACAGTCACGAGCTGCATCCCAGTGGGCACAATTTGCATTTCGATGGTGAAGGAACATTTGCATTGCTATTGTTTTTTTCACTTTCCAGAGTTTAAAATAGCTCAGAGACCCAGTAACCTTTTGGCCCACAAATGAGGCTGCCTCTGTTTTCCCTCTTCCCTTGGCAAGCACACCTAGCACAGCTCAGCACCCTACTTCCGCATATCACACTCTCTCCCTTTCACTTGCTTCATAGGATTTTGCACTTACCTGTTGAGTGCTGCTTTGTTAGATTTTTTTTATAGTTTATCAAGCTGCACAGTATGAGGTTCTGTCCTCTTTCAGATAGGAGGTTGGCCAGAAGCTAAGCTGTTGTTATTTGTGGGGTGGGAGTGGGGGGTCCGGAGAATGCTGTTTTCAGTTCAGTTTTGGTTGCCCACTCTGAGAGGACTTGCAAGCATTTCGGCTGGATGACCTGAGCAATGTGCAGCTGTTCAAATACTTAGAGCCTTCTCTGCATTGATTGTGGATTTTGCTTTAAAACCCTCCCCCCTCTAAAAAGAGAGACACAGAGAGAGAGAGAGAAGAGAAGAAAATCCAACAGTCAATTGCATCTATTACTTTTTTTTTAAACTGTTGTTTGGTAAGCTGCACTGACACTTCTGTAACCAGAGGCTGTGTTTATTTTCAGCGCTGGCAGTTCTGCCTAATGAATCAACTGGTATTGAATTCACAAAGGGAGATGCCTTTTCCCTCCCTCCATCTGTTTGCCAAATGTGTGTGTTCCCTCGGCTCCTCTAGTGGTTTCACTCCGAAGAGCCATTAGCAAGCGGGTCTTCTCATTGAATTCTCAGCCGCTGCCATGCTGCCGAGTGGTATTTTCCCCTCGTGGTTCCACAGCAGTTGCTTGCCAAAGCTCCACTTGTGATTCTAGAGAGAGAAAGAGTACTTACATTTGTTGTTTAGGTATGAAAGTTTGGCTCTGCATTCCTCAAAGCTTTAGTTTGGTTCTTGAGTTGGTCCTTCACGGTGGGATGTCTGTCTCTGGACAGTAGTGTCGCCATGGGGATTCAGATTACTCCAAAGCGACAGGGGTTGTGGGAATACTGGCCGGCTGTCTCACACTACGAGCTCCTGATGGATTTGTTTTGAACTACACTCTATTTCTAGCAAATCCTTCTTTAATTCTTATTGGTGGTAGGGAGGAAGTTGTTTTATGAACAAAATCTGGAGGGTCTTTATATTTTGGGTTTTGTTTTTGTTTAGTTTTGTTTTGTTTTTTACTTCATGCATGAGAAGCTTTTTAGATTCTCATTTACTTCCCATACATGAATGTGCATATCAGTCCCATGGGATTTGTTAACCTGAAGATTCCAGTTCAATAGAAGGAATGGAGGTTGGAGATTCTGCATTTCTGTCAAGCTCTGGGCCACATTATGAAAAGGAAGAATTTTAGGTTGGACAGCTTCAGTACTTTCTCTGTGGTCTTTGGAACAACTTGGAGGGGGAAATGGTAGAATGGCTTGGTTGGTGTCCCGCAGCAGAATACAAAGTGGGAACATTTTGCCTCTGCATTGTTGTCAGAAACCAGGTATGGGAGCTAGACAAATTTCCAGCTCCTCCTGGAATAGACCTTCACTTTTTAGGCATGTTAATTTGTGTGAGATTTTTGGAATTCCCAGGACATTTTGCATACCCAATTTCATATCTGATCTTTAAATTTTTTCAAAGCAAATTATGAGTTCTTGGGGGGTTCTGTTATATATGCATATGTAACAGCGATTATGCCCTATTCCCAGTGACATGTCCCAATTTTGATATATTACCTAGATTAAAAAAATAATCTCTCTTAAATTTGATTGCATGAATATTTTAATACCACTCTCTTGTGTACTGTGCCATTTCACTTAGCTTACTAAACAGTTTTGTAAGAACTGAGTGTTATCCAAGAAGTCTTTCGAGTACTATTAAACGTTATTACTCTATTCTGACCTAGAAAAGGGACAGGAAACTATTTTGAAACATCAGGACACCGGCCCATTGAAGTTAGGAGCTGTTTACCACAGACACACAGACACCCCTCCCCACCAATGGAACCTAAATTAAGCACTAAGTATTTGTTCTACCCGCATCTTATTCCCGAAAGACTTTGACTTCTATGACTTAGTTTTGGAATTTACAGAAAAAGAGAAAAATATAAAACTGGCTTCTTAAGTGAAGAATAAGCATCATAAGAAAAACTGTTCAATGTCTTTGAAAAAGTACTGGCTAACTGTCAGGGAGGCTGATTGCTGAGAGGAGCACGGAGTCACATCGGCAAGAGAGAGTCATGCAGAAGGGGAGTAGAGAATTCAGATACACAGGAAGGGGGTGTTGGGGAGGAAAAACAACTTTTCTTGCACCTTCTTAGGTTTAGTTTCTAGGGGTCTGTGAATTATGCTGACAACAGACAGATTAGCAAGAGAGGAGCATTTTTTTCTGCATGCAGTGGTGAGTAACTCAAAGGGATGGTTCGAATGGGGGGCTTATGTACCCAACATAGCAGGGGAAAAAGTCAGGCAAAAAAGGCTCATTTGTGAAGACCCAGTAGGCTTCTTTAGGAAAGATAAATGGCTTTTTTTAGGAGAATAAACACGAGATAAGAAAGTTTGTGGTAATGTTTGTTTATGCAGGTGCAAGTGCTTTTTCTCTCTTCTTCATAGCCATGAAATCCCCCAGAGAGAGGATTTATGGTAGCCTTGTTTCCCAGAAGTTGCTGCATTTAGTCAGATAAAGGAAACTCCGAAAAGACTTCTTTCTACATCTGTTCAATCTTAGATGTCTTTAGCTTGAAATAATCTTTATATCAATTCTGGGGCTCTGAGTGAGCCCCTGCAGGGGAGAAGGGCTAATTTACACCAAGGAAGGAGAGACTGGAGGTTAAAAAGAGAAGGGAGCCTCACTTGATTGTGGGGTGAAGATGTTATTTAGAGTTAAACTCTATTTCTCAGTTGTTTGGAAATTTCATTAGGACTTCTAAAGTTTAGCAACTCTTTACAGCACTTCTGCTCTCAGTGGATTTATTCTGAATGAGGGTCTATATCTGCCTAACACAAGTAGAATTATTCTGGAAACTACATTGATCTGGCTGCATCAAGCCTGACGCCCCGGGGTCACACTTCATATCTGGGTTTTAATGTATAGTTGTAAATCTTTTAGAGAGAGATAAAACAAAAAGTTTTGCCTATATTTTCACAATATAATTGCTCAAATAAAAATTTATTATTTTTGTTTCAAATGTTAAGTAATAACTGGACATCAGGTTTCAGAATGATGCATTCTATGTGATCTATATTATTTTGTATGTTCTTAACTTAAATATACTACTTTTTTTGCCCCCTAGCCATCAAACACAGACAACCTGTTGGGATCATCCTAAAATGACTGAACTCTTTCAGTCTCTCGGTGAGTGCTATTTTATTTAATTAGCCTAAACAACGGATAACTGTATATTCTTTTTTTTTTTTTAAGATTTTATTTATTTGTCAGAGGGATAGAGCACAAGCAGGGAAGAGTGGCAGGCAGAGACAGAGGGAGAAACCGGCTCCTCACTGAGCAAGGAGCCCGATCCAGGACTTGATCCCAGGACCCTGAGATCATGACCTGAGCTGAAGTCAGACACTTAACTGACTGAGCCACTCAGGTGCCTCGATAATTGTATATTCTTAACTATAAACTAAGCACCAGTTTTTCCTACATGGCATGGTATGTTTAAAAGATTGTGTCACTGACATAGAAAAGCAGTTGAATTTCTGAGGGCAATGCAGGAAACAGTTTTTTCCATTCTTCTTGTGAGAGCGTGTGGTTTGAAATCACATGAAGTTGATTCTAAAAGGAGGAATGAAGGTTCTCCATATGGAGTCATCTGAAACTTCAGCTTTACCTGAAGACAAAAACAATGACAGTGAAGCAATCTCTAATCCATTGCTTTAAATTTCCTGTTACCTCACATTTTATTCAATTAATCTTACTAAATTGGATTGCCTAGTTTCATTTTGCCAAAGTAGTGATGAAAAGCTAAAATCATTTTAAAAGAAAAATGTAAGAAAACAGAGGAGGCTAGAGAGAATTCTGATCTTGTAGATTTCTGGTAGACTATGACTTTGAACTGATGACCTAGCCTGCTTCCTTTAGGTTGGTCCAGAGGTTTTGAGAGTTTTCTCTTTGGGTAGATAAGGCACTGTTGGAGGGGAGAGCAGCCCCTGAAGGCTTTCACACCCACTCCCACTCCAGCAGAAAGGGAGCACTCCTCTTGATCTCTTTAAAGGTCAGGCATCTATCTGTTCAGCTTTCATTTGGGTGAGGGTAGGCTACAAAGGGTGAACAAGTGAGAGAAAAGCCAGGGGTTTCTTTCATTTGTAAAGTGAGGGTACAAACTTGGATGATTTCTGAGTTTGCTTCCAGTTCAAAGAGTCTCTAATACAGACACTCTGTCTTTAGGACACAGAGAAAGATATTACAATATCTTTCTTTGAACTTGATACCAGATCTTTTTTGGTCCCAAACTTTGATACCAAAGTGGTTTTTTTAAAACTGAAATATAATTGGCATATACGATTATATTAGTTATGGGTGTATAATATAGTGTTTCAATATTTGACTGTATTGTGAAACTGTCCATCGTAAGTCTACTTAACATCTATCACCTCACGTTCTTATAACATTCTTATTCTTGTGATACTTTTAAGATCTATTCTTTTAGCAACTTTCAATATACAATACAGTATTATTAACTACATTTAACCTCTTGTTTCTAAAGATCTGGATATAGATTATGGGATAACTTTAACCGTATCTATAAAAGAGCAAAAGAAGCAAATAGATCGGGATGGAAGAAATAAGACTAGCTTTTATGAGTAGTGGGAAGGACAGCCTCATTGACAGAAAACTAATTGTCTTTGGGGGAAGATTCCCTGGGAGGAGAGTCCCTCCCAGCAGCAGAGAAGGAAGGGCCCTGTGCCTACAATGTGATGGATTTATTAAACCTTCAGAAGTTAACAGGCCATGTTTCCTTTTCCTCATTTCT
>RCUC01074994.1:0-12391 GCA_003697995.1 Taxidea taxus jeffersonii
CCAACTATGCATAGTATCTGCTCTGGGTCTTCTCAGAAGTAACAAGAGGCAGGACAGCCTATGAACTCAGGCGCTGGAGTCAGAATGCCTGACTCTGCTGAGTGACTGGGCACATCACTTAGCCTTTCTATGCCTTAGCTTCCTCCTCTGCAAAATGGGAACATTAATAGTATCTACATCATAGGGTTGTTATGGGAATTACATCATTTAAATGAGGAAGTACTAAGAGTTGTGCCTGGTACATAGCCACCCATGATAAGTGTCTATTAAATTAAAAATAAATAAAATAAAAAGTCACTTGGAAGGGGACCAGACCCTGGAAGAGAGTTCCTTCGTTATTTGCCTCTATGCCACAGCCTGAAATCGTCTCTCTCACTGCCAAGGCAAGAGCTGACAGGGAGCAAGCAGGACACCAGATGACAGAACATTTATGGAGGGCCTGAAACATACCAGACTCTGTGCTGGGCCCTTCCTTTGTGTTATCTCACTTCCTCCACACTATGACCCCAGGAGGGGTCATACTGTTATTGCTGCAGCCATTTTACAGATAAGGAAACTGAGGCATAGAAAGGGGCAATCCTCTGGCTGTATCACACAGTGCTGAGAGGTGAGCCAGTCTGTCTGGCAGGGGCCCCACTCTGCTCCTGCACCAACCTACCAACCTGGGGTTCTTCCCTTTAAGGGATCAAGTTGGGGCTGGGAGAGGCATGGCAGGTACAGCAGCCAATTCTGAGGAGGCAGCTGGCCCCACGTTACCCCGAGTAACCTCCACTGCAGGAGGATCAATACCTGGGGGGGCCACGCTTAGCTCTGGGGAAATCATTAAATGCTACATCAAACTAGTCAAAAAACAGTTGCATGGCAAGGAGATGTTGAAGGGAACTTTTGCCCAAGAGCATGAGCACACAAATAGATGCACATACACAGTAAGCTGTATTTGTGGACATAGACACACACTGATACACCCATGAGCACACTCACAGAGACACCTACATGTGGATGAGACACACACACACAAAGACACACACTCACACGCACACATACAGAAACATGCTAAGATACATATGCAAGGACACAGACACATAAAAATGTGCAAAGACCCACACATGTACTCAAAGATATGCACACGTGAAGATGCAGCTGTACATGTCAGTGCAGAAATATCAGTGCGCTACACTCACATCCATCTCTATTCATCTAACTGATACTTTTTGAGAGCCTACTATGTGCTTGCCCCTCTGCTGCCCAGTTCTGGAGACAAGCTGCTCCATACCTTCATGGAGCCTAGAGTTCACACAAGGAGGAAGGCATAACTAATAATCCACAGAGCTATGTCTGATACCTGCCATGGTTAAGTACAATAGAGGGTTGGACTACCATCTCAGGGGGTGGGGGGTGGGAGGAGGAAAGCGCCCCAGGGAAATGACATTGAGTAGGTTCCCAGGGTAGAGGAGGAGTTAATGGGGAAAGGGGGAGAGAGGGAAGACAGACAGATATGTGGGAAGAGTGTCCCAAGCAGAGGGGAGCAGGGCATGTGATACACAGGAAAATGAAGGAAGACATGTCTGGAACATGGAAAGCACTGGGAGTGTGACTCAAGATCAAGGTCAAGAACAGAGGACATACTAAATACAAATTAAAACTTAAAAAAAAAAAGAACAGGGACGCCTGGGTGGCTCAGTTGGTTAAGCGGCTGCCTTCGGCTCAGGTCATGATCCCAGCGTCCTGGGATCGAGTCCCACATTGGGCTCCTTGCTCAGCAGTGAGCCTGCTTCTCCCTCTGCCTCTGCCCGCCACTCTGTCTGCCTGTGCTCGCTCCTGCGCTCTCTCTCTGACAAATAAATAAATAAAATCTTTAAAAAAAAAAACAACATAGTAGAATTAAGCTAGTATAAATCTGAAGCTGATTCTGATGAGATGTACACGGTAAACCCTTGAGCAACTGCTAAAAAAAAAAAACCTCAAAAGATAGTTAAAAAATAGGGGCGCCTGGGTGGCTCAGTGGGTTAAAGCCTCTGCCTTCGGCTCAGGCCATGATCCCAGGGTCCTGGGATCCAGCCCCACTTCGGGCTCTCTGCTCAGCGGGGAGCCTGCTTCCTCCTCTCTCTCTGCCTGCCTCTCTGCCTACTTGTGATCTCTGTCTGTCAAATAAATAAATAAAATCTTAAAAAAAAAGAATAATTAAAAAATAATTTAAAAATCATTAATGAAATTAAAGGTGCTACATGAGAAAAAAACACTCAAAGCAAGAAGAGGTAGGAAGGAGGAATAGAAGAACAAAAAAGACATGAGGCATATAAAAAACAAAAAGCAAAATGGTAGACATGTCTAATTCTATCAATAATAATATTAAATGTGAGTGGATTAAAAATCCAGTAAAAAAACAGATTTTTCAGACTGGATTAAAAGAAAAACAAGATCCAACTATTTGCTGCCTACAGGAGACACTTTATTTTTTTTTAATATTTTATTTTTATTTATTTGACAGAGATCACAAGTAGGCAGAGAGGCAGGCAGAGAGAGGAGAGGAAGGGAAGCAGGCTCCCCGCTGAGCAGAGAGCCAGACTCCGGGCTCCATCCCAGGACCCTGAGATCATGACCTGAGCCGAAGGCAGAGGCTTAACCCTCTGAGCCACCCAGGTGCCCCCAGGAGACACTTCAAATTCAGAGACACAAACAGATCGAAAATTAATGGATGAAAAATGATGTATCATGCAAACAGCAATCATTAGAAAGTAGGAGTGGCTATGTAGATATTAGGCAAAATAGACTTTAAAACAACAACAACAAAATGTTACTAGAGATAAAGAGAGATTTATAATGACAAAAGGGCTCAATTCGTCAGGAAGATATAATTAAAAACATACATACACTAATTAAAGCACCAAAACACATGAAGCAAAATTGATGGAAATGAAGGGGAAAATAAGTAATTCAACAATAACAGAAACTTCAGTACCTCACTTTCAACAGCAGTTAGAACAACTAGACAGAAGATCAACACAAGAGAGAAAACTTGTAATATTATAAACCAAAAATGGTGGGCAGGGTCAGCAGGGCTGAGCCTGGAAGGTTACATTGGGGCCTTTGCCCCAAAGGCAATGGGGAGCCGCTCTACGGTCTTAAGAGATTTTTAATAATTTCGCTAAGCTGCCATGTGCCAAAAAAGAGTGGGAGAGGCCGGAGTGGGTACAGGGAAGCAAACTGGAGACCAAAGTCCATGGGAGAAGTGATTGGGTCATAAGGGGTAGCTGGGTGGTTGAGTGGATGAATGGATAGATGGGTGCATGGGTTGATGTGGAAAAATGGATGGATGGATGGATGGATGGATGGGGTCAGTAAGAAGAGAAAGTAGACAGGTGGATGAACTGCTGAGTGGATGGATAAAAATGGGTGAGAGTGTTTATGAAGAAATGAAAGAATGTTGGATGGATGGTAGACGGGTGATCTCCCAGTCCCTGCTAGACTTCGAGTACATGGGTGCTCACAGATTGGGCAGAACTAGAGTGAGAAAAGTCCTTTTCATTCTGTATTCCAGACCGTATTGTCTATAATCCCCCATGAAGACATCCAACCTCTCTTCTGCCTAACAGCATCTCCACATAGGAAGCCTAAGGCATGGCTGGATAGAGCACCCTCATATGGTCTGGTCACCTCACCTGTTCATTGTCCTTCCTCATGAGCAACACTTGGGAAACACTAGAAACCAGATCCACAAGGCCAGGGTGCAAAGAGCCCTTCTCAGACCATAACTCAAGCCCTGGCCCCCCTGCGCCAACTCTATTTCTGAGGAGGGGGACACAATACCCCTGGCCCACTGCATAGCTGCCACTTAGAGGTCTCTAAAACCCACACCAGCTGGCCACATGCACAGGGGAAGGAGCACCTGCCATCTTGCAGGGAGGCATCAGGCATGTCCCCATGCCACACTCTCCCCTCCACCACCAATGAATGGTGTTGGTCTTCTAAAAACACTTGTGTGCCCAAAGCATTCCCATCGCTAAGACCCTCTCTGGGCAGAGGTAACTCATCAGTTTGTCACAGACACTCCTTTATCTGTTTCCCAAACAGCCCTTCCCCAAGCCCCAGTGATCTTACCAGGCTAAACCCAGTAGGAACCAAACATACCTTGGATCCAGGGAATGGACTCTCAGCCTGCGCTGGCCGGGGGGGTGGGGGAGTGGGGGTGGGGGGTGGCACAAATGGAAAAGTGAGGGCAAATCTGTCCCCCAGGGGTCATTCCAGACCCAGCCATGGCCTTGAGTCTTGGCTTCCAGAAACCAGAGTGACAGGGGAAAGCTCCACCAGAAAAGGAGAGAGCTTACAGAGCCAAATACAAAATGTAGAGTATGGCTGGTATGGCTACAGAAATGCGGGTTGGACTTAGCTTCTAAAAGAAAAAAAAAAAAAATCTAAAAAACTTTTTTAATAAAGCCTACAAGTCTATACCCTTCCTTCTTTATCAACGACACAATTTATTGACCAGGGAAGCCATATTGACTAAATAAATCTTGATAATGACCAAGGCAGCAATCAATACCTGCTTATTATCAACCTAGGCCGAGAATTCCATCTTGCGGAACGCAGTCCCGACGACAGGGCGCGCCACGCGGCTCTGCACTCCAGTGTGCAGGCTGGGGATGGATGGCCAAGTGGTCCTCATTTTCCAGGCCAGGAGAAGGGAACCCTTCTTGTGTTATTAATAAATCCCACCCCCCAACCCCACCCATGTCTCTCAGGCTCATGGACCTGGATTCATTGCCATGAATTGACAGCGGTAAGGTGTTTTAAGAGGTTTAAAAAAAAATAAAGGACAAAAGACAAGCATAGTGACTACAGATGTGGAATGCCAGGTTGGAGGTGGGGGGCAGGATTGAGGGGATGGGCTCTGGAAGAAGTACCCTGGGTCAGGAGCAGATCAAGAGCTGGGACATGCGTGGCCAAAGACCCGGGAGCTGGATTTGAGTCCAGGCTCTGCTACTTCCTGGCAATAGGGCCTTGGACTGAACCCTCTGTGCCTCAGTCTGCCCAGCTGTAAAATGGGACAGTAGTAGTTTTCCCTCCCCGGGTTACTGTGAAAATTAAACGAGATGTTCATTAAGAGCTCTGACTACTGCCTAGCATGCAATAAGGGTTCAACAGATACCTATTAAAGAACTGCCAGGCTTCCCTTCTTACGCTCCAAAGCCTGCAAAAGCCAAGCCTGGCCTTACTAAGGCCAGCGGGGGAGCATCTGGAGGGGCCTGACCTCCTATTCAGTGCTTCTCTGCAAGGAGCTACTTCACCTAGCTGCTAGCCAGTGAAGCCCAGGAGGTGAATAGCAAGCAATGCTGACATGTTCCAGGCCCTGTGCTAAAGGCTTTCATGTGTTACTTCATCAGACCCTCACAATGTCTCTATGAGACAGAAGCTATATTTAATTCCCATTTTACACATGAGCAAACTGTGGTTGTGAAAATTCTTGTGAGGTGCCCAGGCCTTCCCAGTTAGGAAACAGAAAGGCCAGGGTCCAAAGTGAGATCCAACTGCCCCACGCCCATGCTCAAAGCCTTTCAGGGGTTGCTATCAAGGCACCTGAAATTCACATAATTATTGTTGTTGTTAATACATATACTAATTAATAACAGTCACCACTTCAGAAAGGCTTACAGCATGCCCAGCCCTGGTCTAAGTGTCTGTACTGGGCTGTCTCTCTTTACTTCTTAGACCCTTAAAGTACTTCTCTCTCCAAACAATTATAAAGTAGGAGCTTTATGATGCCACGCCCCCAGCACCTTGTACTGCTCCTGACACAGCATGCAATTAATGTACAAATGAACAAATGACCAGTCTCAACAACCCAGGGAAGCTCCATTCTAGACAGAGAAACTGAGGCTCAGCCATGGTCCTTTGGTCAGGGAAGGAAAGCGGAGACTTCAATCCTGGCCTCCCACCTGATTATAAAGCAGGGGTCTTGGGAGATGCTGAGAAGGAACCATCCCCACCCCCAACTCTGGGGCCGCTGTCCAGAGACCTTGGTCCCATTCTGTCGCCTGCTGGGCCAATCAGGGAAGCATCATGAACCAGGCATTGGGAGAGTAATGTCTTCTAGGTTAAAACATTAACAGGCTGTTTTGTGTCCCCCATAACAGTTGTCCTATAGGCCACAAGGACCTGCTTTGAGTTGTCTGTGACTGAGGCCACCAAACCACTGCTAATGGTCCACAACCTGCTGGCAATTAATTAATGGATTTATTAATTAGGATGGGAGCCGCCTCCCAGGCTGGAATTGGGGTCACCAGTTTCTAAAGCGAGCCTGACGGAGCTAAAGATAAACCCTCATTCACTGCAGGCCTGAGGCCTGTGCTCAATTCCCAGGCGAGGAGTAGGGACTTTCAAGAGCCAGTGATGGGTGAAGCAGCTGGGGTTCTAGGAGGGGCTGGAGCCCCCAGGACCACTCCCCAAGGTAGTGTTGAGGCAGCTGCCCCACGTCACCCTTCCTGTGGCATTCATCCACTCAATCATTCAAACACCGACTGAGAACTTATGTCCCTACCCTCCCCAGGGAGGGAGGCAGACAGTAAAGGAACAAATAAATACACATTATCACATTAGATAAAGCAGGTGGGGTTAAGGAGATGGGGGGAGGCTATTTTGGAAAGAGACGTTAGGGAGGACCCCTCTGAAGAGGTGATATTTAAGTTGAGGGCTCAGTGAAAGAGCTAGAACTACAGCAAACCGGGAAAGAGGGAAGAACAAGTGCAAAGGCTCTGTGGCTGGAATAGGCTTGACATGTTCACAGAACAGGGAGAGGTGAGAGGGGCTTGAATAGAGTGGGAGAGTGGCAGGAGATGAGAGGGAGAGACAATGGCAAGATGACAAAGGGAAAAGGGGGACCGAATCACACAGGGCCTGTGGACCAAGCCAGAACAAGCAACCAGGAAGAGGCAATGCTCAGAGTTACAGCTCCCCAGGCTCCCAAAACAGCAGGTACCTCGAGTGCGTGCCTCTTGTGCACTGGGTGCCTTAGGTAGACGTCTGAATCTCACTTCTTTCTTGCTGGAGACTGTGGTCCTCCAAGAAGCAAACGTAAAGCCAGGGCTAACAGGTAAAGAGATTTATCAGATCAATGCCTATGCCTATGGGAAGGAGCCAGAAGGAAGAAGAGAGGGAAGGAAGGAAGGAAAAAGAGCCAGAAGAAAGAAAGGAAGAAAGGGAGGGGGGGAGGGAGGGAAGGAGGGAGGAAGGAAGGAAGGTTGGTTGGTTGGCTGGTTGGTGGAAGTATCCTAGATTGCTGGAGTCTGGAGTCAGCAGAGGAGTCCTTGTGTCCCCAGAACAGGTCTTTGTTAGACCTGCACTCAGTCCCTGGCTGGGGCTGGATCTCTAAGAACAGCATCTGGGGCACCAGCCGATCATGTTTCCTATGGTCAGGGATCTGCACCGTGCACTCTCATGGCGCCACTGGAAAGTCTCTGTTACCACACACATCTTACAGAGGGAAGCAAGTCTCAAGGGAAATAACTTGCTCTGGGACACACAGCTGGGAAGGACCAGAGCTGGGATTTGAACCCTGGCTGCCCTGTGAATAATCACAAGATAGAAACAAGAGATGGGGGTTGGGAGGAGGCATTCTGCAACAGATCAAAGAATTGGGCTGAATATCTAGTTAAAAAAAAATAAAAGCATTCCCCAAAGCTTTTACAGTGTTTGACTGCTTACATGGTGTCGAGTGACAGAGCATTCACTCGGAGCCACACGTGTGCTCAGCAACATCTTATTTCATTCTCCATCCTTGCCTTCCAGTTGACCTATGACAAGAGTAAGGATGGGGCAGGCAGCCTGGCCTCGAGGCCTTCCCGAAGTTCCTCACATGCACTAATCTTCTGCCCACCTCACGGTTTTAGCACATGTTATTCCTTCTACTGAGATGCTTTTCCCTGACCTCATCCTTGAGATCTCAGCTGAAGGGTCCCTTCTCCCAGGAAGAAACTCAGAATCTCAAAATTTAATCCTAGCGCATGACTACACACCCGTCTGTCTCATACAGCCACCTTCCCCACCGTCTACAGGCTCAGTGAGAGCTGTCACTTTGCCTTCTTTGTTCCATGACATCTCCAGTATATAATTATTGGTTATAATATTTATGCTATTTATTGTTAATTATTGTTATTTATATAATTATTAGTTTTAATTCTTAATTATACCACGAAGTGTAGGGTAGAGGATGACAGCAATGATTAATATTATATGGAACGTCCACATGCTGGGCACAGATATCGCAGCATTTGCCATGTGTCTACCCACTTAATCCTCACAACAATCCTTAAGGAAGTGATGCTACGACTTTCCCCACTTGACATATGAGAGAACCAAGGCTCAGAGAAGTTAAGTGACTTGCCCAATGTTACACAGCTGGTAAGTGGGAGAGCTGAGACTTGAGCCCAGGCCACCGAGTTCCAGAGCACCCACTATGTCTTTGGGAGATGGAGGGTACCAGGCTGGATTCTGCAGCTCATGCCACACCCCCTCAGATACCTGGACCCACAGGCGCTCATAACCGACAACAGGTACCCCAAATATGTGCTCTCAGCAGAGTGGCCTCTGAGTGGCTGCCCTGCCCGGGGAAATCTGCTCCAGACTGAGCCACCTTGGTGACCCCTGTGGTCTCCCTGCCCACAGCACCCACGCTCCAAAGAGGTGGCTGAACAAGTCAATCAACCATAATGGTTCCCGGGGAGCCATTCACCCTATCCAGTTTGAGCGACGGCGGCTCAGAGAGTCTTAAGCACTGCTCGGCTCCGGGCGTCTCGGGCAGACGACCAGCTCGGGCCAAAGAGGCCAAAGGATTGATTTTCTCTTTCTTTCTTTCTCTTTAATGACAAACGCACATCCTGGAATTGCTGTTTCATTTGGCTGAACTGGAGGACAGCAGAGGCGGGGGTGGGGGGGTTAGTAAAGGAACTGGAAAGGAAGGAGGGGCAGGCACAGGCCCCCTCTGGGGGGGTGCCTGAGCTACTAAGAAACAGAGACAGCAGGCTCTGTGCTCTCCTAATCCTGTATCTTCATTGAGCTGGTCAAGGGCCTTTCATTTTTTCTGGAGGTACAGCCTCTTCTGACACTAGGCACTTAGGAAAAGGCAGCCAGTGGCCTTGACATCCACCTTCCTTGTGACCTGCCTCATGACCCCTACGGCTGGCCTGATCTATTGGAGACCTTCAACCCAGGCCCTTTGCACTGGTTGTTCCCTCTGCTTGGCATGTCCTCCCCAGGTCTTAACTCCCTGCCCAATGTGGCCAGAACTCTTCATTCGTAAGGGACCCTGGATATCTGGATTTCATAGGTAACATCTCCTGTGTTGTAAATGCTGACAACTTACACAACAGTGTTTTTAAATATTGTACTAATTTAAACAGACACATCTGTGGACCAGACACAGCTCCTAGTCTGCAACCTCTGTGATCACAGCTCCCAAAATATAAGACATTACATACAAAATTAGTAATGTATTAATATAGTGAGTCCCCAATGGAGAAAGAAAGAAAACTTACCCAGAAATCTCTGAAAGAGCTTGCAAGTCCAGCAAGTTCTAGGAACTGCTGTTTATTTGGTTTTTCACCCTGTCTTTTTTTTTTTTTTAAGATTTTATTTATTTATTTGACACAGAAAGAGAGATCACAAGTAGGCAGAGAGGCAGGCAGAGAGAGAGGAGGAAGCAGGCTCGCCGCTGAGCACAGAGCCCGATGTGGGGCTCGATCCCAGTACCCTGGGATCATGACCTGAGCCGAATGCAGAGGTTTAACCCACTGAGATACCCAGGCGCCCCCACCCTGTCTTATAAGCTAAAATAATCATCGAAAATAAGCCACGAGGCACTTGCAGAACGGTAACTGTGTGCCCAGTACTGTGTTAAACACCTTCATGTTCAAAGTGCTTTAATCTTCAACAACCTAAAAGGTGGAGACCATTAGTAGTCCCATTTAAAAACAAGGACAGCAAAGCTCAGAGAGGTTAAGTGACCCATCCAATGTCACACAGCTAGTAGATGATATAGTGCCAGGATTAGAAGCCAGGCAGAGCCCCCTCACCATCCTGGCTCCTTGTACTTCCCTCTTCAGGTAAAGACTAAAGAACAAATTTCTGTAATTAGCTTTGATCCACCTTAATACTCTTAACTGGCAAGTGAAAAACTTCAGCCATGCCACAGCCTGTATGACAGCCATCCCATAAAACCAGAGGACCAGGGTCAGCAAACTCTGATCCACGGGCCAAATCTAGGCCTCTGTGTGTTTTTTGTGAAGTCTGGTGGGAAGACAGCCATGCCTGTTCATTCTCACTGTCTATGACTATTTTTATGCTACAGGGGCAGAATGGAGAACTTACAGAAACCAAGCAGTCCCCAAAGCCTAAAGTATGTCATTATCTGTCTTTTCATAGAACATTTGCTACCTTTGAGGGCCATCTAGATGGTTTCCTAGAGTGTCTAGAGATGCCACACCAGGAGAAGGTTCCTAGGTCAAAACCCTTGGGAAAACACTTTCCTTAGAGACACAGAAGCATATTTGCATATTAAAGAATACAAAAGGTTGTAGAAGCTTCTTTAGCTCTCTTTAGGCTGAGTGATCTTAATATTTGGGCTGAGACTGAATGAAATGAAGGAGCCAGCCAGGGGAGGATCTGGGGGAAAAGAGTCTCACTCAGGTGGAGGGAACTGTAAATCCAAAGGCCCTGAGGTAAGAAAGTGCTCAATGCCATTGAGGGACAAAAAGAAGGCCATTGTGACTGGAGCAGATTGAGGAGGGGGAGAGAGGCTGGAGATGAAGCCAGAGAGATAACAGGGGGGCAGATGGCGTGGAGACTTGCAATCAGGGAAGAGGACTTAGGATTTTAATCTACGTATAATGGGAATATTGTCCTAGTCCTGCAAAACACTACAAGCCATTTCTGTGAATGGTTCATCAAGGCTTAGAAACCAAGAACTCCATTCTGAACATAATTTCTTATCTCAAAAACTGCTTAGAGGGGCACCTGGGTGGCTCAGTGGGTTGGGCCTCTGCCTTCAGCTCGGGTCATGTTCTCAGGGTCCTGGGATCGAGCCCCACATCGGGCTCTCTGCTCAGCGGGGAGCCTGCTTCTCTCCCTGTCTGTTAAAAAAAAAAAAAAAAAACTGCTTAGAAGGTCAACCCCCGCCATCACCACACAGTGGGCCCCAAGGTCATTAGAAGACAATGCATTTAACTGTCACACAAAGTGTGTCAGCTTCCTTCACCTTTACAACAACCTGATATGGCAGACCAGATGGGCACAACTGGCCTATGTGATGGGTTAAGAAACAGGACACTGTTGGAGATACTGGATAATTCATCCAGGAGTGCCAGAGGCTGCACAGACAAAAGCTCTTGGGGCATTTCCCCTCTGCCAACTACCTCCACCTTCCCTGACACCTGCAACATAAACCTCGGTCATAAGTAAAGAGCACACCCCAGTGAGAAAAATCAAACAGGAGAGTGTATCCTGAATTCCAAAACCAGGAACAAAGGCAAGCTACCACCTGAGTCCCCTTCCCACACTCAACCTCTGCCAGACTTGGCCTGTGAATTAGATAACTGAAAGCCACCAGAAATTTAGCCCTTTCAGGAACCAGTAGAGAAACCCAGTCTCTGGACAGCCATGCCCACCAATATCCAGGACCAAAATTAGCACGAGCCAAGGTGCTCATGTTTACTATCCCATCCACCAGAAGAAAGGTTATTATGACACAATGTCAAGTGCAAAGACAGAATCCTCTTTTTAACAGGAGAGAAGGGGGAGGAGAAGAGGAAGGAAGGAAGGGAGGGAGGAAGGAAGGAATAAAAGAGAAACCACCACCACCACGACTAGAAAAGCTAAATAGCACCATGTTCATCTGAAACAACCCACCAAGATGCTTATTTATTTATTTAGGCTTGTCTGTGGTTTCTCAATTTTCTACAGTGAACCCAGGTATTTATAAAAGAAATTTCAGGGACGCCTGAGTGGCTCAGTTGGTTAAGCGGCTGCCTTCGGCTCAGGTCATGATCCCAGCGTCCTGGGATCGAGTCCCACATCGGGCTCCTTGCTCGGCAGGGAGCCTGCTTCTCCCTCTGCCTCTGCCTACCACTCTGTCTGCCTGTGCTTGCTCTCACTCTCTCTCTAACAAATAAATAAATAAAATCTTAAAAAAAAAAAAAAAGAAATTTCAAGATCTCCGATAGCAAAGGTGGTCAGAGACGAGACAGTGCTTGTTTTTCTTCTAGCAAAGAGAGCCCATCTTGGGGAAGCAATTTCTGTCGAGTTGAGAAATCAGAATTTTGGGATGCCCAGAAAAGACTGCTGGGTTCTTTAAATAAATTCTCTAACACCTGTTTCTAGCTCCTTCTGCAAAAAAAAAAAAAAA
>RCUC01075017.1:0-11939 GCA_003697995.1 Taxidea taxus jeffersonii
AATAATAATAATAATAATAATAATAAATCACAGGGAAATTTTACTTTTTTAAAGATTTTATTTATTTATTTATTTGAGAGATGGGGAGCACAAGCAGAGGGAAGAGGGAGAAGCACGTTTCCCGCTCAGCTGTGAGCCCAATGACGCGGAGCTTGATCCCGGGACCCTAGGATCATGACCTGAGTCCAAGGCATGTTTAATCGCTTAATGGAGTGAGCCACTAAGGTGCCCCAATCGCAGGGAAATTTTAGTCATAAAGAAGGAATTTTTACATATTGTCCCCCAGCTACCCCTGCCATTTTGCTGTTTTGAATGCTACAAAACATGGCTTATGTAGATTAGAAGTAAATTGTATTGTGAAGTTTTCATGCTTTTACTCTTCTCATTATTTACACCCTTCTGTTTTGTATTTTATTAGTTTTACATTTTACAACCATGTCTGGTAGTTCAATGTGTGTATGTCTGTGTGTTTAAGGTGACCTATGAGTTAGAAGAAAAGGATTGTAAGATCTAGAACTATGAATAATTTTTATAATATTAGTGATAAAGAATTACAATTCTCCCTTCACTACACTAGTGCAACAGAGACACAAAACAAACCCTTTGTTGTAATGAAAACTGCTCATCACTGGGTCCTTCACAGGCTACTGATCCAAGTTGTCCTATCTTATTGTACCTGTGCTACAATGTCTCCAGCTGGGTGGTAAAGCAGCTTAATGAAAACATCATAGCAGCTGAGAAGTGAACGTACTGATTACTTTAAACAGGAACTGGAATTTCAAACAGTATACCTTCTTTTAAAAAGTTAGTGAGAGGGGCGCCTGGGTGGCTCAGTGGGTTGAAGCCTCTGCCTTCGGCTCAGGTCATGATCTCAGGGTCCTGGGATCAAGCCCCACATCGGGCTCTCTGCTCAGCCGGGGAGCCTGCTTCCTCTGCGCTCTCTCTCTCTGCCTGCCTCTCTGCCTACTTGTGATTTCTATCTGTTAAATAAATAAATAAAATCTTTAAAAAAAAAAAAAGTTAGTGAGAACTTCAAGAAACAAGTTATTGAGAAGTTATTTCCCAGAAAAGCAAAATCACATAGTTGGTGAGAATCTATTAATGCCAGCATACAAAATTATAGGAATAGTGGTCAAGATGTGGTATAAAAAATTGAAAAGATTCCACCCTCTTAAAGTATAATAAGTTGGTGTATTGATAATATGTCACATGATGCTCAAGAGGCTTTGTGTAATAAACTGCTAAACAATTGCTTCTATGTCCAAGTTGATGAGTCAACAAATTTTACCAATAATTGTCACACTGCAGCTTTTTTAAGAGTTGTAAATGATAGTGAACTTTAAGAAAACTTTGCTGCTGAAAAGAGCTACTTAATACAAGGAAAGGTCAAGACAGATTTCATGTTTTGTCTTCATATGTGGAAACAAAACCTCTGTCTTGGAGAGACATGATGTCTACCTAATATTATCCCATGGTCAGACCTACTTGCAGAACAACTATAGATGGTCAAAACTGATTTTTTTAAATGCAGAATCTCTGTAAAATGCTGGGATATAAATGAGGACCTTTTATAAGAAAGACTCTCAGCAAAGTACTTGAAAGAAAAAGTCAATTTAGACATAGTACCAAAGCATACTGCAGTTCCATACTACTTTAGAGATCTGAGAAAACAGCCTAGGAAGCAGCACACACAAAGTGCCTCTTAAATGATGGTATAATTACTTGGGAAAAAACAATAAGCCATATAATTTCTGTGATAATCAATGTTCACAAAGACAGTCAGAAAAGTGAGATAGAAGTTGATTTTGGTCTCTGAGGAGAGATCTTAATGAAGTCAAGGGGAGTGGATAGAAATTTCCAGACATAGAACTAATATAGGCAGGTGTAGAAATGTGTATGTTATTGACATACTGAAAGGCAAATGAGTAAATATTTTATGATTTCATTCAATGGTCAGTCAATATATATTGAGCTCTTACTTTGCCCCCTGTATTGTATTAGTGATTATTGGATCCAAGAGAATAGAACAGATATAACAGGTTTGTGGAAGCAAGTATTGGGAGGTCATAAGGAAAGTAGCTAGGATTCAAAGGCTATATTTCACCAACATAAGTTCATTAGAATACCCTTATGGGGGGAAAGATGTTGGAAAATTGACTCACAATTCCAAAATGTTAATTTTTCTTGAAAAAAAAGAGGAACAACTGAATAGCCTTCATAATACAAATATTATTTTTACAAATGTACAAATTATGAACAGTATTGATATAACTGGAGCTTTATACTGATAGTATTAGCAAAATGTCGGGAATGCTGAAAGTATTGATGATACATTTCCCATTTAACTTCCTGAACATGTGTTCTAGACATTAGTCAATACATGTGTATGTTGAAGTAAACGTGGCTGAATCTTTTGTTTGCATTTTTCCCCTAAGTCCAGACAGTATTTGAGTCAGGCTCACAGTCAAGAATACTAATGAAAGATTCATCGACTGCTTTCTCTACTCAGGACTAATGACCATGGCAGATGGAAAATATTATATTTAATGATCTCTGACTGTTTGTATCACTTCTTGAATTTAATTTTAAAAGGGGAATAGAATGTTTTGTCCATACCATGGATCAGTTTCTATAGAACAAGTTCAGGTGTGTTTTGGTTATTTACAGCTATCTCCAGGGTTATCTATAGCAAACTTTTTACCATCATTTCCTTAACAATGATGTCATACAAAGTAATATATTTTACTATGTTTATTTAAAAATAAAATATTTAGGGGGTGCCTGGGTGGCTCAGTTGTTTAAGCATCTGATTTCAGCTCAGGTCATGATCTAAGGGTCCTGGGATCGAGCCCCACATCAGATTCCCTGCTCAGCAGGGAGTCGGCTTGTCTCTTTCTCCCTCTCTCTAATCTTTCCCCAGCTCCTGCTCTCTCTGTCTCTCCCTCAAATAAATAATAAAATATTTTAATAAATAAAATAAAATAATAAAATATTTAGGTGTCCCTTGTAAAGTAAGAGTATGTGGAACAATGGACAACAATTGAAAGTGCCAACTTTTTTTTCTTTTTTTTTTATTTTTCATTGAAACTTTCTATCCTTGAAAGATAATTCATGTTGTAGCAATGCACAAATATTAGGTACATACTCATTTTTAAATATAGGTTGATACAAAAGTTGGGTATTCATCCTTTCTGAAGGAGGCATAATATTCCATTGTATATATGGACCACATCTTCTTTATCCATTCATCTGTTGAAGGGCATCTTGGCTCTTTCCGAAGTTTGGTGATTGTGGCCATAGACGGGACTGGAGGAGATTATGCTGAGTGAAATAACTCAAGCAGAGAGAGTCAATTACCATATGGTTTCACTTACTTGTGTAGCATAAGTAAGTAAGCATAAAAACATGGAGGACATTAGGAAAAGGAAAGGAAAAGTGAATTGGGGGAAATCAGAGGGCGAGACAAACCATGAGAGACTGTGGACTCTGAAAAACAAACCGAGGGTTTTGGAGGGGAGGTTTATGGAGGGGAGGTTTTTGGAGGGTTATGTGAACCTGGTGGTGGGTATTAAGGCGGGCATGTATTGCATGGAGCACTGGGTGCGGTGCATAAACAATGAATCTTGGAACACTGAAAAATAAAATAAAATTTAAAAAAAATAGATAAATATAGGTTGAAACATTTGAGTGTAATAATGTCTAATTATTACTCTTTTTACTGTATAAATATAATCCATCATTTCTAAATTATAATAAATTTGACTATATTCTTACACATGCCAAGTTTTCAATTAAATCACAGTAAAAGATGTAAGTTTGTATAGTGAACAATAGACTCCTCCTAATTCATTGTTTGAGGAGTATCATATTTCTGGGGTTACATTGTTATTCTTTCTCCCTCTGTCATAGTGTGGGACCTGAACTCTTGTTCAACTGTGACCCAACCTCCTGACCACAGTTGTTTGTTTCAGGGGTAGATACTGATCCAAGTTGTACTAATAAATTTATTGAGAAATTTAGATCGGCAAATTAGAAAGGGAAACCATTTTCTCCTCACTGCTGGATGTGTTATTAAGTTTTACTAGGAGATTATCAGAAGCTATTTTGCTTGCCATATTGAGAAAGCTAAACTGCAGCCACAAACAATAAAATATGTGAGAATAAACAGAATAAAGCTGATTAAACAGGACAGAGGAACTAACTGGCTGGCACAAGGGCTTCTCCTCCCATTTCTAGCCCAGCTCCATCCTTACTCTTGGGTCTGCAGAGATATTACAGACATTTTCTCACTTAACCTTCACAACTCCAGAAGGTAGCTTTTAAAATACCACTTTAGGGGCACCTGGGTTGCTCAGTCGGTTAAGCGTCCAGCTCTTGATTTCAGCTCAGGTCATGATCTCAGGGTTGTGAGATCAAGCCCCATGTCAGGCCCCACACTCAGTAAGGAGTCTCCTTGAGTTTCTCTCTCCTTCTCCAGCTGCACCCTCCCCCCATTTTAAAATAAATAAATAAATCCTTTTAAAAAAGCAGCAACGTTGTCTGTAGTCTTATATATTAGCAAACTAGTCATTTTACACCATTTTATACCTATAGAATAAATCTCTGAAAGTTGAATAAACTTAGCAAAAAGAGTACGTGCATTTGTGATTTTTACAAATACTGTAAAGTTTTATTAGAAAAGTTGTACTAATTTGTACACCCAGCAAAAGTATGTGAATGTACTGGTTACTCACACTCTTGGTCTACAACATTTAATCTCACTTTCTAAACTGCCAATATGATAAGTAAAAAGCAATGTTTTCCTGTGGCTTAAATAAATAAATGTGACCAAAAAACTCTCCATGTAGTTAATAGTTAGCTATCTGTACTTTTATTCATAGCCTTCGATGATTCCTTGCTTGTTGGCTATAGTATGCCTGTGATTTAATTTGAATTTTTATAAATGAACATGTGTGTGCTCTTCTCAGCTGTTTTTAAATTCCTATGAAGGTGTTGGCCCTGATTCTTAAATATGTTTGATTTAGCCTAACTTGATTTGCTCATTCTTCATTTTTTTGCATTATTAGTATATTTCTGTCTTCCTAGTAGCCCCTGTACACCAGAGATGTACATATGAATGAAGCACTTACCCATAAAGGAATCATAGTTTTATGGGAGGACAATTAAAACAGAATGACAAATCAGATAGTAGTCATACATAACAGTACATAGGAGTATGTGGAAAATTGCATAATCCAGAACTGGGGCCACAAGACGTATTACAGAAGGTGAAACCTGACAGGAAAATAAAACTTAACCAGGAAAATCATGGAGAGAGGACCATCATTAAGAAACATTTGTTGTGGCCTGAAGCAAAAAACATATACACTTTTAATTTAAGAAATGTAAATAAAACATACGCTTTTTAACTTCAGGAGCTTAAGTAATCTTGGAACTAGAGTTCCACATCAAACGTGAAGGTAGGTTTTGGGAGATATGAGGCTGGAGATTTAAATGAATGTTGAGGAGCTTGTATGGAGTTTACAGTAAAGATGCCCCGAAGGATTGCATGCATCTACCTGACAGGAAGAGTTAAGCATTTTAGAAAGAAAACATTGATTCTGTGAAAGCCTGGAGAATGAATTGGAACAGTAATAATGGCAGCAGTAACAACGCTGGCAGGAAATCACACAAGACTGAATGGAAGAAGTCAACCAAAGGTCAGTGAATGAGCACAAAAACCAGGCAACATGTACTTGCAATGCCTGATGCTAAATGCCAGGAATTAACTGGACGTGGCTTTTAGAAATAGAGAGACTGTCCCAACCGGAAGGCACATGGGATCCTTAGTTAGACATAACAGTCTATAGGAGCACACCGGAAGCTACCTGATCTAGAACTGGGAAGACAGGGAGGGGTCTAGACTGCAGTGCTGGACCCTGAATACTTCGTTTAGAGATTTGCAATGAAGTAGCATCTTTAGGGTTGGAACTAATTTTTTTTTTTAAGTTGAAAGTATAGTGAACATTCTGTAAACAGCTTAAATATACATTTTGCTTAATATTCAGTGAACTTTGCAGAGGTCACAGTCAAAAGACTAGAAAGTCAAGCACAATGGGAGGTTGGATCTTTTTTTTTTATTTTTTTAATTAATTTATTTATTTGACAGACAGAGATCACAAGTAGGCAGAGAGGCAGCAGAGAGAAGAGGAAGCAGGCTCCCTGCTGAGCAGAAAGCCTGATACGGGCCTTGCTCGAAGGACCCTGGGATCCCTGGGATCATGACCCAAGCCAAAGGCAGAGGCTTTAACCTCTAAGCCACCCAGGTGCCCCAAGAGGTTGGATCTTGAGGAAAGCATCACAGAGGGTGAAATCTGGGATGAAAATTAAGGGAAAAAAATAGGTGACATAATGGGGTAACATAATGGGCCAACGACAAAGATGGCAAGGAGGTGAATAATGCAGGGTTGATTAGCCTCAAATATTCAGATAAAAGTCAACATAAAATAGCCAGTGGAGGTGTAAGCTGAGACCTCAAGTCGGGGTTAGAGGCTTGGTAGAGCTAGCAACAAATGTGAACTTGACTTCGTATGTTTCCAAAGAGGTTGGGTACTAATGCAGACCACCTTCAGCTAGAAACTTTTGTTTCATTGGTAATTTCTTTTTCTATTGTTATTAATAAAATAGCTAGAACACCTCAGAAGTTGGGCTTCAAGAAAAATTTTATTTTCTATACATGCAATACTAGAACTGCATTTTCCCACCTACTATTATGCTATGAAATTTCTAGAACTAATATGCTATGAAATTTCTGAGTTTTCTGCATAACACCTGTATCAGCATTTAGTCAGGAGGGAGAAATTATGCCAGTTATTGTAACAGAGAGAAATTGAAATGTTTACTAACTTGCAGTAAAGTTATTAACTTGGCAACTGCAAAGGCAAAATGAGAAGTTAGTGGGGAAGGAGCAATCGAAGGAAGTAGTTACAATCCCTTACACCTGCACAGGAAAATGGAGGAAGTTAACATTCGACTTGGAGGATGGAGAAAAGGCCCTGGAGGACGGAGATGCAGCCCTTGGAGAAGGGCATGCAGCTCGGTGGGGGCTGGTGTCTCTGGCTTTGCAGAGTCACCCATGGGACTCAAACCCAGACCTCTGAGATAAGGTGTCAGGAGGCTGCATCAGACTGGTCCTGCTTGTGTTAGAAAAACTGCGGGCTAGCTCCAAATGCTGCCCGGAGAAGGCATTGCTGCTGCTGGTGAGATAGAGCTCCTCGGATGAGTGCTAGAGCAACAGGAAGCCAACAAGAAATGAAGGAGAAAGAATGAGTCTCTGGCCTTCCAGTTACCCTCCAGCAGTTTCTTTTGGTGGAGTGTAACATGGAGACAGCGGGCAAAGCGGAGATGTAGTTTGCAGACTTCCAGCCCCAAGATCACAAAGTTGAGTGTAGAAGGATGGAGCTAGATCTGAGACAAGAGCTTAATAACCAGCACCAGGAAATCACTTACAAAGTATAAATATGCCTAAATACTTGGACGGGAAAAACTCCTTACATATAGTTATGTGGGTATGCATGTGCCTATGTGCACAGGAGTAATGTATAATATAGTATATAATAATGTGTAATGTATATATAGTATCTATCTAATTCAATATACATATATGTATATACATATATATATATCTGGAATAAAAATATATTTACTATAAAGAACCTTCCAATGCTATAATTAAAAAGCCTTTGTCCTTTAATCATCTCTGATATCAACTATTAAAAAAAAAGTCGTACTGTGGATTTATTTTAATTTTGTTTTTCTAGCACTGTTTCTTTACCTTTGGTAATCTAATTTAATATTTGAATAAACTGTCTGTTGTCTAACAGCAGCTAGAAACATTACCCCTCGCAGCAATAAAACCTTCTTGGCCTTAGTAAATGAAAAATGCATTAATATCTGGCTTGCAACTCTCGCTGAGCATCCTGCTTCATTATGAGAGGAGGAATCAGCAAATCTGCCATCTGCCAGCATTTTCCCCAATACGGACTCTCCTTTCTCTTGCTACTTCACTCATAAACCTAGCTTTCTAGGATGGTGGTATTATGCTTGGTTCCTCTGGTGCCAGTGTTTGGAAGTCCACTGGTCTTGCTATCTGAAATCACCCCAAAAAATTTTATTTTTTTATCTCCTACCGTGTACTTTTCATCAAGCTTAAATGGACATCCCTTTTTTACTTAAATTATATTTTCATTCACTAAAATAAAAATAAAATGCAAATATTTATGTGAGTATAATAAAATTATCAGTATATCTGCAGAAGGAAAATGAATATACTTTTAAGTAATCTGAACACTGTTAATTTCAAAGAAGCCTATGACTTTACAGTCAAAAAGGAATCCCAAGTCTCATGACAATTTGCTCAAGGAAAGGAAAAAAAACCAACAAGAGCTTTAAAGAAGTAAATCACTAGAAAGAATAATGGTATCTTTTTTTTTAAATAAATTTCTATTTTTATGAGCTAGATTACTCCTCAAGCATAAGTGACTCATTATGTCTTTTTGTAAAAAAACTAGCTAACAGAAAAAGATAAAATTGAAATGTGCATATTTCATTGGTTCAACCAAATCATTAGCAAATATTTGTCCCAACAATATTTCAGAACACAAATATATATTAGTACACATCATTTTATTTTTTTAAATTTTGTTGTGTCTTAAGATCAGAGGCTCATATTCACATAACCTGAACAGTTTATTATTCTTTACTGGATTCATAAGTCTGCATAGCTGCAAAAAAAAATCCAAAGTCGTGAGTTAAGTCTAATTTTGTGACAAGAGGATAGTGCATTCAAAGTACTAGAAGCACAATGACAACATTGAATTTAAATATTTTAGAGAAGAAGTATATTGTGTTATTTAGACTAAAAGATTATAATTGGATTTTTGCACCTGGAAAAGAAACCCTGGTTGTGAGCGGGAAGAGAAACTAACTTGTCTAAATGGGAGCTCACAGTCTAATACAAACTGTTTTAGGATGTGTGTTCTTTTTTTTTTTTTTTACTGTTTTTAAAGATTTTTATTTATTTATTTGACAGAAATCACAAGTAGGCAGAGAGGCAGGCTCCCCGCTGAGCAGAGAGCCCGATGTGGGGCTCGATCCCAGGACCTGGGACCATGACCTAAGCCGAAGGCAGAGGCTTTAACCCACTGAGCCACCCAGGTGCCCCTGTTCTTGAGTACTGTTTAAGAAATATGAGACTGTGCTAACACTACAATGAAGAAAACCAATTTAAATTAGAAAAACTGGACCTTTTCAATTGATGAGTTTCAATTACATTACAAACAGCCAATATAAATTGATCCTATTTTTCTCCCAAACAATTGAGGCATACAGTAGCATTATTGATGGACAAATATATCCTTTTGTTTTTTCCCAATATTACAGTGAGGATTTTTTTTTAAAGATTTTATTTATTTACTTGAGAGAGAGAGCAAGGGAGGGGAATGAGAGGACTGAGGGTCAGAGGGAGAAGCAGACTCCCTTCTGAGCGGGAAGCCCGATGCGGGACTGGATCCCAGGACTCCAGGATCATGACCTGAGCCTAAGGCAGTCTCTTAAGGGACTGAGCCACCCAGGCACCCTATAGTGAGGATTTTAAAAGGATTCTAACCTTATATGTTATGGTAGCCAGCCTTCAAAATGACCCCCACTGACTCTGACCGCTTGGCATTCATTCCTCCTGGAATCCCTTCTCATATTGAATACATCTGACCTGTGTGAGTAATTGGATATTGCGGAAATGATGACTGTCACTTTTTTTTTCATTTCTTTTTTTTTTTATTTAAGCTTTTTTATTTAAACATATAATGTAACCCCACCACCCTCTCCCAACCCCCCCCCCCCCCCACCGACTGTCACTTTTAAGTATAGGTCATTAAAGACATTTTGTTTCCGCTTTTGTACGCCCTTAAACCACTGCTCTGGGGAACAGGTTGCTATGTCATGAGGACACTCAGAGAGAATCCCCCAAAGTCCTCATCCCCCTGGTGGATACTTTAAGTTTAACAAATAAGTCTCCCTCACACATAGTCTAGGCACTTTTCGAACCGCTGCATTCATGTTGGTCGTGGGGGTGAATGAGTCCATGTGTGAGCCCTTTAAGAGAAGCATCTCCCTCCCCTACGAACTTGGGTCTCCTGAATGTGAGCCTGGTTGGTTTTCAAAGCCAGCCATTTTGGGGGTTCCTCTCTCCATTGCAGATCTCAGGGGCTGGGATGCCTGATGTGGGGCACAAACCCCTTGCTCCTCAGGAAGTCACTCTGACTTTGTGAGATTCCTCCTGATTGCCGGTCCCTGCACAGTGGGTAGGGTTTTTGGTGAGACCACATTTAAGAAGTTTTGTTTGATTCTAATGTCTCAAAGATACTCTCCATGCTTACTCTTAGGGGTTGGTTTTTCACATTTGATCTTTACCATCTTCACTTTTTTTTTTGTATTTGATGTGAAATAGGGTTGTAATTTAGCTTTCTCCATATGGATAGTTATACTTTATGTTTTATTTCTATATTTACATAAATAAATAAAATATAAATTATATATGCTATATATAATATGTAATATTACATATAAATTATAACTATATATACACACATGTATATATTTAATTGTGCATTTAAATATATAAATAAACATGCATATATATATATATATATATATATATATATATATTCTCTCTGGGGGTGGAGGTGCAGGTGGGCACCATTTTTGCACTCTCCTTCTGCCTCTATAGACCCAGTGGGTACACCCTGGCCCTGTACTCTCCTGCTGCCTTGTTAAAGCCGGCAGCACATACAGTGCATACAGAGCATACTCCCTGATTGACTGCCTTTAGGTCCCATGGGGCTATAATCATCAGAGGGGCATCTCTTGGCAGGTTGCCACCCCCAGGGCATTGCACAGATAAACAGACTAAAAGGTACCCCCTTTTCTTTGAAAAAGGCCCATTTAATTGTTCTGGAGTTTGAGGAACAGATTTTAGGTTTACCACACATCTAGAAGCTACTGGGTGCTCCCAGGAACACGGGCCGGGGTCACCATCTTTGTGTTCTCCCTCAGTCTCTTGACGGCTTACCAGTACCTCCCAGAAAAGAGTTTCTTTACTCCTCTGAAGCCCCAGATTTTACAGCTGTCACCCAGGGACTCCTCTAGAGCACCTGATCTGTTGGCCAGCACAACTTTGCAAGAAATAATGGGAGCAGAATATGTTCAATACAAAGGTAATCCTGCAAGTCTTTAAGGCAAGTCTATTGCTTCAGACCACTCAGAGATCATTTGTCTTAACTTCTCCAGATCATTGCCAGATTTATTCAAGAATTTGCAAATGTAAATTCAAAACATAATAAAACACATCCTGAGGACTTTATAGTAAAACAAATTAGAAACCTTGAACCCTTTCTCTCAACCATACGTCTGGCCAGTTGCCACCCTAAATGTCATCCTCATTGAGCATCTTGGCAAATGAGCCAGATGCTGTCATAGGTTTGGGGAGAAGTAAAACCAGAGGTTCAGCCATCATTAATTTATGCCTATGTTAATGCAACAGTGGTCCTTCTACCACCTTGATACTATTCTCTAAAGTTATTTTTGTTCTGAGAACACTGATTTAATAACATCATCATCTTCATAATCACATCATAAAACATTCATTGGCCTTACTTTGTATAGAAGACGAAGACCAGTCTTCAGCACAGGCTAAAAGCCATTAGGTCTGGACTTGACCTGGCATCCAGACTTGGTTTCCAGCTACCTTTTCCAACCTTGCTTCTGTTCTAGCACAGTGGTTCTCAACTCTGGCTACAGACTGGGGCTCACCTGGGAAGCAAAAATGCCAGTACCTGGGTCCCACTCCAGAAAAATTAAATGAGTCACTACGAGCACAGGAAAGGCAGCAATATTCACTAAAA
>RCUC01075026.1:0-29357 GCA_003697995.1 Taxidea taxus jeffersonii
GTCAATGCTATCACAGCCGAAAGGTACGTTCAGGAGATGGTGTAATTCACCATTTAACTTAAAACTTCCAATTTCCCGCAGAAAGATCGAAGTGTCTTCATTCTCAGAGTAAAGCTTTAGGCAATCCCTAATGCTACCAAGCCGCTGAGGGATTGAGGAGGTTGTTTTCTTGCATCATCATTGTGGTTGACACTGGCATGGTGCTGAAATTCGCTGGACCTGCATTATGTGCTTAGCATATACCTCACATTTCTTTCAGTTGATGAAAACGCCCTATTTTATTTATTTATTTGACAGACAGAGATCACAAGTAGGCAGAGAGGCAGGCAGAGAGAGAGAGGAAGGGAAGCAGGCTCCCCGCTAAGCAGAGAGCCCGATGCAGGGCTAGATCCCAGGACCCTGAGGTCATGACCTGAGCTAAAGGCAGAGGCTTTAACCCACTGAGCCACCCAGGCACCCCTGAATAGGCTTCTTTAGAGGGGAGAAAGGAATTACCATTTGTGTGCCAAAAGTTTAGTGACAGGCACTGAGCAATTTACTTTATATGCATTATTTAGTTCTTATACATTCCCTGAAGGCAGGAATTACTTTTTCTAATAGGAAGAAATTAAGGTACAAGAGAGTAATAAATTGTCCAGTACACACAGCTAGTAAGAGGCAAGCAAAGTGAAAAGGCAACTGCTGTGTCCAAAGCTCAAGCTCTCCCACTGTTTCACTTTTTAAATTTTAATCTCCTTACCCTTCCCTTCTTTCCTCCATAAAAAAATAATCTATTACTCAAAAATCATTCATTGACCCACAGCTACACAAATTTGATACCCCTTTAATTATTTACTTTTTGCCCCCATGGTCAAATATCCACTAATTTAGAGCTATAACAACTAGTTTAAATAGTACATGTAGCTGTGCCAAAGGTAACTGATAAGTTTAAAAATTCCTTGCCTAAGTACATCACAATATGCACCACAATTCAATTCCTGGATACAGTTCGACTGATTCAATGTTTCATGCATTGTAGCAATAACATCCAGCATATCAGTGCTTTGAAAGTACCACCGTAAAACGGTTCATGAGTAATTCTCACACTTAAGAAAGACAAAAGATCTTTTTTCATTTTCAAAGAAATTTTTTTATATTCAAATTTACTCTAAGCATAAATTCATTTTATTATATTTGAATAATTTAAAATCGGTAATGCATACATGGACTAAAGTAAATCTAATCAAAGTTTGAATTTATTCCAATATACCACCCACTACTTTATGAAACATGACATGAAATAGAAAGGCAACTCAAGGTTTTTGTGACACAAATTGAGCTCTGTTTTTATCACTAAATTATCATTATAATCAGATTTTAACAACTTTTCCATGATACAGTTAAACACATCAGTGAGGAAAAAACTGTTTACATTAAGTATTAAACATAATGAAATGCTATCCTCAGAGCATAGCTTAAACAAAAGTCTCAAAAGTAAAATAATCTTATGTATCTGTGCCTGTTTCCTACACACTGATTTAAATATTACAATTCTACCTTAAAATTGGTCTAAGTGTTGATTGGTTAGAATACTTTGAATATCCCAGTTAAAATATTTGGTTATTGGAAACCTTTATATTATTGCATTTTTGACCTTCTTCAATCATCTAAAAAGTCTTGGTGTCAAAAACCGTAAGATAGCATGGAAGAACAGAATGCAGATAAGACAAAAACATGGGTAACACATCTATGGTCCTTCACTTTTAATATAAACCAAGGAATCTCATTACTAAAGCAAATAAAAGCTTCCAAATGACCCCACGTTGTCACCAGAAGCTCAGCCAAGATTTCTAGCTCCATTATCTATGATGATACAGAGTTTCTGCTGAAACGACCTCCAAATGGCTGGACACCCAGATACCAATACTCCATAGAAGACAGAACCCAACTGAGTCTTTCACTCGATGGGGGAAGTAACACAATTACTTTTAAAGGGTTTTGTTTTACCCAGGGCCTTCTCATTACTTTTATACCCATAGCTAATAAATGTGTTGATCAATATTTGTATATTCTTAACAGTCATAGTCAAAAACAAGAAGGAAAGTCCAAAACAGATGAGGTTATCACCAGGCTTACATATCCCTCCTGCCTATTCTCTCCAAGCTCCTGCTTTCCAGGAGAATTATAAGAATATTTTATTTCAGCCTTCCATCTAAGTAGAGGTTCCCAGATGAAGCTGTTGTATGACACATTATTAGAGGAGCTGGTAGGTTTTTAATTCATATACAAATTGATGTAATGATTCATTTACTCATCCAGTTATTTAACAAACATGTGCTGAGTGTCTCTTTAGCACCTGGCACCATGCTAGAAATATATTATCATCACCATCTTAGTGAACACCATAGTAAGAAAGATCGAACCTTAGTTATCCACAATCTCACTTTGCTGCATTTTTTTAAATTTATTTTTTTAAAGATTTCTATTTGTTTATTTGACAGACAGAGATCACAAGTAGGCAGAGAGGCAGGCAGAGAGAGAGGAAGGGAAACAGGCTCCCTGCTGAGCAGACAGCCCGACTTTGCTGCATTTTTAAAGATGTACTTTATAAATTGTTAACCCAAGGCATAGTAGACACTGACTAAAGAATTTTAAGCAGAAATACACATATTTAAATAAAAATGACTCTCCTTGGATTCTCAAGTCCAAGGGTACCTACTACCTTTTCTCTCTATCTGAAAAATCAGCCTTGAACTTAGCATACAAATTGTTCAACAGCATGTTAAATGGAACTTGTCCTGTTACCTTGGAATTATTTTTTTAAGATTTTTGATTTATTTACTTGAGAGAGAGAATGGGAGACGGAGAGAGAGAGAGCACACAAGCAGGAGGAGCGGCAGGCAGAGGGAGAAGCAGACTCCCCACTGAGCAGGGAGCATGATGCTAGACTCGATCCTGGGACTTTAGGATCATGACCTGGGCTAAAGTCAGTTGCCTAACCCACTGAGCCACTCAGATGCCCCTGTTACCTTGGAATTTGAGATTAAGTCCTAAGTGGGACAAAAAGCAATAAATTCCCTTATATTATAAGAAGCTGCCAAATAGGGGCACCTGGGCATCTCAGTCACTTAAGTGATTAACTCTTGATTTCAGTACAGGCCATGATTTCAAGGTTGTAGGATCAAGCCCTGTGTTGTCTGTGTTCAGCATGGAGTCTCCTTGAGATTCTCTCTGTTTCCCTCTGTCCCTCCCCCACTTGTGCACACTCTCTAAACCAATCAATCAATCAATAGGTAAAATCTTACCTACAAAAACTGCCAAATACATACATGTGAATTAAGGATTCACAGAAATCAGTCCTAACCTCCAAACACCCCAAAGGGCCTATATAAATAACGGACTAGCAATTCCTGGGAGAATCATTCAAATTAAGGAGTTACCAGGTATTGAGAGAAGAAAAGTCAAAATGTGTCCAACATTTTGACTTTTCTTCTTTCGATAGGGTGAAATAGAGAGGACTCTCCCCTTTTAAAGAAAGTAGGGGAGTTCCTGCAGACTACTCATGATAATTAGAAGGGCCAGAAAAAGATGCCCCTTTACATTTAATGTGAGTAAGCTTAAGTTCAAATGTCACTGTGAAAACATTCTTGGGAAACTTTGACATGCTTCCCCTGGGCTTGGGAAGCAACAGGGCATCTTGAAACTGGGCCTGTCTCTGCCTTTGGGGTTCTGAAGATGGAGGTTAGCCAGAGCCATTGTGCCAGGGTGAGGAGGGGGAGTGGCTGAGGGAGAAGTGTGTGCTCTGGTCATTTGGCAAGACCAGCTCAAAAGGACACCATGCAAAACCCAAGCCATCTGGAAAGTACCTTTACTGGTTTGCTGTTACTACTGTAATGAATTCCACCAATTTCATCATATAAAACAACACAAATTTGTTCTCTTAAGAGTTTTGCAGGTCAGAAGGCTAAAATGGTTCTGTAGGGCCACTTTCATTCTAGACCTCCAGGGGAGAATCCGTGCCCTTGTCCTTTCCAGCTTCTACAAACTGCTTACATTCCTTGGCTCATGTTCCTTTCCTACATCTTCAAAGCCAGCAGTGTAGCATCTCCTGTCTTCTCTGACCTCTCCTTCTGTCCTTATATGTTCTCGATATGACTCCAGCCCACCACCCTCCTCCTACAAGGACCCTTGTAATTACACTGGATCCACCTGGATAATCCAGGCTAAAGTCCCCCATCTCTAGATCCTTAACTTATTCACATCTACAAAGCCGCATTTACCATTAATATCCAGATTCCACAGATGGGAGGTGGTTATATCCTGCCCACTGAGGCAGCTTGTTGGGTCATAGGGATCCAACATTAAGAAGATCGTAGGTATAACACTGGGGTGGATATGTCTCAAATGACTGAGGACAACATGACCCAAGTCAGAGCTCTCAGAGGACTTCCAAAGTACCACATAATTATGTCCCAGGAAGGATCCAACAACTGACCCTCTGCCCTCCAGACACAACTTTGATTCCCAAGAAGTCAAGAATTCCTTTGGTCAGACTTCTTTGCCTTGGAAGTCCCAGGGGTGATACTTGGGGTTGAGGTGAAGAATGAGGAGAAGTGACAGAACACAACAAGCAGGGCCCACTGGTCGGTCCTAAGACAACAGGAAGTGAGAGGATATGAACTAAATGTGAGATTGATTCACACAACACTGAAACTTTTACTCCCCCAATGGGAGTCTCTTTTAATAAGGTGTGACTCTGCTAATATTGGAAAAGCATGGATTCTGCCAGCAAGGCAGCCAAGGGATAGGGAAACAGAAATCCAACAGAGTGTGTTGGAACAGTAAGGTTGGAAAATAATTAGGCCCTTTCCTATTTGTAGAAAACAGATTTCAGCCTATCCAACAGAGTGGTTCCAATGGGCTTTTTGCATATGGAGCCAAGTTGACAGCTTTTGATTTTTTTTTAATGTTTTTCTGCCTATGATTTCCTACGTGCACCTGCCTAGAAGCACTTTGCATCTCAGCTGCTACATGGTCCACCGTTCCCATACCTTGCAGCAACCTGCCCATTCCAGATCTGCCTATACTCCTAATTATTCAGAGCCTTCCTAATTCTCTACATGTATTAACTGGCACCTGATTGACACCTTGTGTGTTGTTCAGCAGTTACTACACTGGCTTTGAAGTTATTTCAGCTTGGCATTACAGAGATAATCTGTCACTAATGCAAACTGGTGTATTTACAATATTAGAATTGCTGTCTTGTTATTTTTTCATTACTACTGTATTTTCTGAGTCTCCCTCATAACCATGTGTATTGTTTCATTATTTACATTTTGAATGTTATTATCTCTAAGGCTGGCAGCAAAAGGATTGAGATAATAATGATGCAATGGCAAGAGAATTATCTAAATACGGATCTTCCTGCTTATGCTCAAATAAATTATTGTCAAGCCTCTTCAGATGCTTCTTCTGGATTCTCATTACAACACTCATGGCCTCGGGGAATTATGGAGTATGAGCTGCCTTTGTCAAGAGTCTGAAGGTACAGAAACGAAACTAGAGAAAGAGAAACGGTTCAAGACTTGAAGTGAAGGACGTTCCTGATAGTAAGTAGCAGGGGATATGAAACATCCAATGAAATATGTATTTAACAGCAATGGCCTTGAAATAAAATGGTATTTGAAAGTCTGAAGGTAAAACAATGACTGAAATGCAGTCATTGCAGTCATTGCAGGTGTTTTGTTTTGATTTAGGTATTGCCTGTTTAAAAAAAAAAGGAGAAAGAAAGGAAGGAAGGAAGGAAGGAAGAGAGAGAGAAAGGAAGAAAAGGAGACCATGTCCATGGGACCTTACCAGGTGCCCTGGTTTTTAAAGCCTACTACAAATCCATGCCTCCCAAATTTCTATTTTTATGGCTGACTTCACACTGAGCTTCAAATTCAAATATCTAACTTCAAATCTTACATTTGCACTTGAGTGTCCACTGTCAACTCAAACATAATATGGCTAACTCAGACTCTTTTCTTCCCCAAAAGTCTTTTTACGCTCATCCCCACTCCTCCAGTCTCAGTGCATGCCATCACCATATGCTATACAAAAATCCAAGACATTTTCTTCAACTGCCTTATTCTCTTCCTGCCCTCATGGAGTTGGTCAAGTCCCATAGGTCCATCTGCAGGGTGCACCCTGAGCCCAACAATGGCTCTCTGCCTCCATGGAGACCACCCTTGCCCAAGACATCCTCATCTTTTAATGCACACCGCCTCTCACCAGAGGCACCAAGATCCCCTCTTGCATCTCTGCCCATGGCAGCTAAACTGAACTGTACAAGAGGTGCATCATGTCATGTCTCTCTTCTGCTCTAAGCCCTGTGGCTTCTCATCACACTTTCAATAAAATCTACACCCTGTGCCATGGCTTGCAAAGCTCCAAGTGACCGGTTCCTGACCACCATTTAGATCACAGCTCCTCTCATTCTCTCCAGCCATAGTGGCATTCTTCCAGGTCACTCGTGCTTCATGCTCCTGCACATGCTGACCTTTCTGTCTAGAATATTCTGCTTCCAGATCTACACATGCATGGGTGACTGCTTCCAAACTCCTCAAGGAGAACTTTCAACTCCTCAGACACCCTCCTTCCTATCTGAGACTCCTTCATTGTACCTATCACATTCTAAAGCACCTTGTCCATTAATTTGTTCTCTTTTTACTAGTTTTATCCCACTAGAGGATAAGCTCCATCAAGGCATTGATCTTGTCTTTTTCATTCTCTCCATTGTATATCTACAGTCAAGTTTGGTACCTATCTCATAGCAGTCCCTCGATAAATATTTGTGAATAAATGAATGATTGGGATTCAAATTACTTATGACTCAGTACCAGAGCCCCACACTGCCAGTCTTCTTAGTCATATCAAATAGGCTCAACTCTGGCTATCTTCCAGCATGTATGGAAGGATCCAAGTTGGAGACTTAATTTCCAGGTGGAGAGGTGGATGCTCACTGCCTTTTGCAAACTCAGCATCTCAGGCTCTGTCTAACCATGTCACCACTCACGTACTATCATCATAGTGAGATATGTGTGCCCCAGCTCCTGTTCTAATATGGGGAAATCCTCACCATTCTTTCTGCTACTAGAGCCCAGAACCTCCCTTTCTGGAATGCTTCTCTTTGGTAACATTATCTCTCCTGACCTCTCTCTTTACAGATTTCCCAGCCATAGACAGATTAAATTTACTTTCTTCAGGTCCCCATAAGAATGCTAGGTTTACTGGAAAGACAGAAATTTCTGTTTTGATACTATTGTTTCAATCCTTTTTGATATACTGCTGTGCTGACTGAGCATAGAATTTAGCTATATATTTGTGTTTATTTTTGAGAGGGGTTATTATAAAGGGAGGAGAGTGAGTGACAGAATTTTTCTCAAAAAATGTTTCTTGAAGCCCTGCATTCTCTACCATTTAAACACTAAAAACAAACCCAAAAAGTGTGTTCTTAGCTCCTAAGACAGGTGTCACCAAGATATGACCCATCCGTTTCTCCACAGATAAAACAAAATATAAAAAAGTAAATAACCGATGCAAACTCCTACAACTCACCAAGATCCCCCAAAGAGTGGAGATAATGAAGAGTTCTTGAACTGTTTTCTTGGGAAGAAAAAATATAATGCTGATCATACTTCTGAAGGTCAAAAAGTAGGTCTATAAATGCAGAAGAGCTAATATTAGCATAGTAACAATACAGAAAAATACAGAATCTGACTCTTCACAAGACACAAATGAAATGAGTTTCACAACTTTAGACATCTGTAAACTATGAATAGAATTATTTGATCTAAACATGTCAACTTCATGGAAAAGTACAATAATTCTGTGATTTGGGGGCAGATCTACATTTTTTTGCAATAGAATTACTGCTGTTAAGAGTTCATATTTACTTTGGCACTTCCTATTGGCCAGACATTATTGCGTGTGCTTTCTGGATGTTCATTTCTCTGGTCCTCACAAGCCCCTCTGAGCTGGCTAATGGTGCATGTCTTGTTAGAGCAAAGACACAGAAGCACAGAAAGATAAGCCGCTGTCCATGGGTAGATGGTTCTCAGTAACAAGCTGGGTTCAAACCCAGGTTATACTTGGTTTAATCACCAAAGTAAGCTACCTGTACCCTGCTGCTGGGGGTGGTAATCAGTGACATTTACTGAGCCCTTCTGCTTTGCCATGCACTACAGAAAGCTTGTGGCAGGTTTTCGAACACCTAATTTTTCCAGCAGTCTGGACATGGAGGACGTATTATTATAACCATGGTTTAAAAGGGATGATGGTACGATTTTGCAGAAAGTTTCTCCCATATGCTCATTGCTAGAAACCACTTAGGTTTTGTTCCATCTTTCAAGGCATGAGCAGCCACTGGCAGCTCAGAACACTGTTTTCTTTAGTAGCCCCATGCAAGGCCTATGACAAGAGAATTGCCTGGTACATGTTATTTCCATTTTGAGTTTAGGGGGAGCAGCAGGCAGAGGAAGAAGCAGGCTCCCCGCTGAGCAGGGAACCTGATATGGGGCTCCATCTCAGGACCCTTGGTTCATGACCTGAGCCAAAGGAAGACGCTTAACCAACTGAGCCATCTAGGAATTCCAAATTTTAACCATTTATTTTAAACAGAGGCAGGCATATTTTTAAGGTGGTGCTCCTAAGTTTTATTGCTGCATAGGCCTGTCTGTGAGGTTGTTTCTCATTCCAAACCAGCATTAGGGCTGAAAAGCTCTCCAAAAGAAAGCTTATCCCCACCAAGAAGGTTCAATAATACCCCAATCTATGAGGCCAGCAAATCATAAAATATGAGTCCCTTCTTCAGCTAAATTAATTGGAACATATAACAGAAACACGAACACAGAACTTTTACAGACTCCAACCAGGGAATCCTTTTCAAAGTGAGGCCTACAATATTCTTTTATTAGTCACAAATAACAAATGTAATGCAGACATCAGTCTGATCAGAGTAGTAAAGAAATCTCTGGAGCCAACAGAAGAGAACTGGGAGTGCCATCAAACAGCAGTAACAGGGTGATTTAGCATCAATCACCATTAATGGCAAATCATGCGTGTCTAATTTGGGAGGTAAACTAATACAAAATTTGGGACTTATTACTTACAATCAAGAGTTAACACCAGTTCCTTATGATCTGACAGGTACTGTCCTGAACATTGCAAATGATTGATTTCAAAATAACGTGCAGGGATTGGTCCAATTACCATCTCATGTTACAAATTGGAAAACTGAGGCTTAGACAAGCCAAGTAAATTATGCAGGATTATAAAGTCTGGAAGCAACAGAGCCAAATCATGATCCTACATTTTGGACCTTACGGATTATTAGTAAGCTGTGTTTTGTCAGCCTACAGTGACTTAAGTTGTAACAGCACAGACCAACCACACTGAAGTGTACGCAGTTCCCACAGCATGGCCGACATATTCTCACCTCCCCACATTTCCCCCTGCAAGTTCTCCCTGACTGGGCATTCTACCTCCACCAACTCACTTTCTTTTTCCATAAGATTTATTTATTTATTTCAAAGAGAGAGCATGAGTGAGTGAAGGGGAGGGACAACGGGATAGGAAGAGAGAGAATCTGAAGCAGACTCCATGCTGAGAACAAGACCGAGGTGGGGCTCCATCCCATAAACCCGAGGAGATCATGACCTAAGCCGAAACCAAGAGCTGGACTCTTAAGTGACTGCCCCACCCAGGTGCCCCTCTGCCAACACTTTTTCCTAAAATTTCAGCTTAAGTGTCACCTTGGGAAAGTTGCTATTATGCCAACCACTCCTGTACCAATCTTCTGCCAATGGCATGCTAAGACATCCTTTCTCCAGCTTAACATGCATGATCCATTGTGTGCAAAAAAAGAAAAAAAATGGAATCAGATTGGCGACCTGGAGTGAGAAAGAAAACACTGATATCCAGAACTACCATGGTCTTACACAGACAAATAGAAAGCTACATTAACCTAACTGTGACTAAATACATTTGATTGTTTTCAGTCACTGACTATCAGGTAATGTTTATACTATTTGTCTATTTTACAAATGCTTAAGGATGAAGCTGTGATGAAATATGCATCCATTATTCATTTGAGTCTTTTGAGAGTCCATGGTTATTCCTTATTTCAGTACAAATTAATTTCAGCATGCAAAAAAATATCATAAAGATAAGCAAGAAGATTTTTTCCTTTCCTGTTGTAGGAAGAAATCAACTATATGGAGGTCTCTGGATGATCAATAACTTCTCCACCTCTTGCTTTTCTTGGGAGGCTTGTGAAACATTTATTGCTTTTCTCTCTAACAGCTTAAAAAGTATCTTTCTCCTCCAGAGAATGTGAACCTATGACCCAACCCATGTCCCACTGTTGCCTGCTTCAGCTATGCTTGTATCTCCTGTCCCCTCACCTGACCCGGTCTTTCAATGCTGCCTTTGGGTTAACTTCTTCTGACAATTTCTCTTGCCCTTTGTTTAACCTGTTACACTCCATATGGCTTCTCTTTCTTTGATGTGGCCCAAAACATATCATAAACCACAGAACAGAAGCTCAACAATGTAATAGTTCACCTATGAATCTCTGCAGTATTCTAACCAGGGCAGAGCTTAGCATAACTCTAAAGAAATGGAGAAAACCTAGACAAAGAGGGAGAAATCCCCACCCATGTATCAACTCGATGGGTAAAGGAAACCATTCGTCAGAACCATATGGCTACTTTTTACCTGTTGACAAATGTTAGAGCAAACCAACCACTGCGGATATACCCAGTGACGAAAACCAGACAAGCTCACCATTGATAATCAGTGAGCCTGACTGGAGATTCAGATTTGAGAATCAATGGCAAATTGATCCAAAGCAGATTTTCTTAAAAATCCCAGAACTAAAAGCAAACAGATTCAGAAAATGATTTTAAAAATTATTCATTATTCACCCATCCCCCTCCCCCCAAATGTATAAGAGGAGTTGCACATCTTCAAGGGAAAGTTTTTATTTTGAATCAAGCTAATAGGATGAAAGAGAAGAGAATGAAGAATTATCTCTTTGTGACAAATACTGGTGAATGTTGAAAATGAAATGGATTCCCCAACTGAAGATGATAAGACTCAGCACTCACAGACTTAGTATTGTATATAGTTAAGTGAGACAGAAAGAGAAGCAGGAGACAGGGTGTGAGGAACTAGGCCCTAGGGTATCAAGAGGCCGTGTTTAATTCAGATCGTACAGCTGAGCTACAGAATATCCTCAAGCAAGAGTCCCGATCTCTGTGACCAGATAGATTCATCAGATGGGCAAGGCTCATTAGGACCATCCACCTTCCCCACCTAAAAAGCAGAGTTCATGTTAATTAACTTGGACATTTTGAACAACCTGAGCTCCACACACAAAAGGTGAAAAGGGTCTTTCGTGGTTGTTAGCAAAGACTTGTGAAATTATTTGTCAGAAGGACCGAGACAGATCTGCCCCTAGGAGAGATCTCCCGTGCCACAGCACTGACTGCACATTGTATGTTTTTAAAGAAAAGTATCCTTCTAACTCCACTCTCATTTCTTCTTCAGTCCCTCTTTCATTCTTGTCCCTTTCTCTTAAATACTCTTGTTCTCTAAGACTGTCACTCTCTTTTATGATTTTATATTGTCTTCTAAAAGCTAAGGAGCCTCTTAGAGTAAAATTTGGTGTCCCTTCTTCCACATTTTCCCCATCCATACAAAACCCAACATATACTTTGCATCTCTCCTCCCTCTTAATATGCCAAACCATATTCTTTAGTCGTGTTTTATCAGTAAACAAAACTCTTTGCTCTTCTCTACTAATCCCATGAACCAGATTAAAATGGATGCATTTTTACATAGCATTGGCATCTACTTCTGGACAATTGAGAAAAGAAAATCTGAGGATTGACTTCAATGTCTTGTTTTGTGTTTTAATGATTACACACACACACACACACACACACACACACACACGATACAAAAGAGTTGGCTTTGGAAACTATGTCACTGGATGTAAACCGTTGTGTTGCTTGGAGACAGTATTGCTTTCTCTCCACTCAAGTGCTTGTGAAGAGTAGTTCCACAGTGACCTGCAAACATACTTCACCTTCTCTGACTTTTGGAGAGTACCTAGAGCCTTGCATTTTAAAAGGTTAGGTTATAGGTCAAAAGTGTACTGCAAAGGGCACCTGGGTGGCTCGGTTAATTGGGCGACTGTCTCTGGCTCGGGTTGTGATCCTGGAATCCTGGGATCGAGTCCCACATCTGCCTCCCAGCTCCATGGGGAGTCTGTTTCTTTCTCTGACCTTCTCCCTTCTCATTCTCTCTTTGAAATAAATATTTTAAAAAATCTTTAAAAATGTGTACTGCAAAGTTATTACCTTAATATTTGAACTAGAATGGATTATCTTGTGTCCAGTTGATAATTTGTCAGTAATAGATATAACAAGTCTAGGGGAAAAGGGAACATAAGGAAGAAAAAAAAGAAAACTTTTCAAAAAGAAGTTTGAGGAAATCTGAAAATTATCTTATGGGAATCCTTTTAAAATGTCATCATTACCCATTCACCAGGTTTATTCTGTTATAGAAATAATAATAAATTTAACCTGTCAGTTAAACTTTAATTATGTATTTGGCTACTCTGTTCCAGGTACTATAGTAGTTCTGGGAATAAATCAATGAAAAGACGGCCTTTTGTCACAAGTCCTTATGGTCTAGCCAGGGTGAAAGAAAAACACACGAACAATTTCAATACCATGTAGGAGTACACTTCTACGTGCTTGCCTTTGCTGAGTTCCCCAAATGAGAGTTAAAAAAGGTACAGGGTCAAGAAAGGGAAAGGCAGGGGAAAACAAGTCTGCAATGCCAGTATTAGTGAAATGATGCGTGTTGTAGTACCCTTAGAGTATGAGTGTGACAGCTCACAAGCACAGAGCTGCAGAAGAAAGCACAGAACAGAGCACAGGGAGCCCTGAATGACATGAGAAATAATTTTTACTGCAGATAATGGCAGGCCATGGTAATATCCAAGCAGTGAAATGATCAAATCTTGTCAGAGTTGCACTTGAGAAAGATCGCTCTGGAGACAGCACCACAGATCTGTGTGAGAGACTGTCCCTTGAACACAAAAGATCCAAACATATGGGTTTTTACTGACACCTCCCTAAAATTCACAAAAAGGAAAAATATAATAAAAATGGTGTGAAGCCATGAGGACAAACAAAAAAGGGGAAGGAAATAGATTTTTGCATGATAGCAAGTCAATACAGAGAAAACTAAAGTTGAACACATGGAAACAGAGAGTAGAATGGTGACTACCAGGGCCTGGGTGTGGAGAAAATGGGGAGATGTTGGACAAAGGGTGAAAAGTCTCAGTGTTGCAGGATAAAGAGGTTGTGGAAATCTAACGTACAGCCTGGGGACTATAGTTAATAGTACTGCAGTGTGTACTTGAAGTTTGCTAAAAGAATAGATCTTTAAGTGTTCTTACAAGAAAAATAAGAGATGATGGATATGTAAATTAGCTTGATCATTTTGCAATATATACAGGTATCAAAATGTCACTACACTGTACATCTTAAAAGTATACAATTTTTATTTGACATTATACCTCAATAAGCCTGGAGCTAGGGAGGAAAAAAAGGGCAATCCTGAAAGCAGATGAAAGGAAATCAAGATTGGAGCCAAGGGGTGCCTGGGTGGCTCAGTGGGTTTCGGCTTAGGTCATGATCCCAGGGTCCTGGGATCGAGCCCTGCATTGGGCTTTCTGCTCAGCGAGGAGCCTGATTCCCTTCCTCTCTCTCTGCCTACTTGTGATCTCTGTCTGTCAAATTAATTAATTAATTAATTTTAGAAAAGATTGGAGCCAAGATCAGTAAGGTTGAAAACAGGAAAATAATAGAGAAAAGTCAGTCAACTGAAAAAGAGATTATTTCACAGGATCAAACAATTAATAAATCTCTATCTGTATTAGTTATGGAAAACAGTGAAGATTCAAATTAAGAATGATGTCACTACAGATAATACAGATATTGAAAGATTAGGGAATATTATGAACAGCTTTAACCCTAACAAATTCAACAACATAGTTGACATGAACAAATTTCTTGAAAGATACAAATTACCTGCTGCTCCCTCTGCTTGTGTTCTCTTTCTCTCTCTGTCAAATAAATACATAAAACCTTAAAATTGATAATTTAAAAATAAAATAAAATAAAACCACAATGTGATAACACTAATATCTAAAATGGAAGGAACTTCCCATACCAAGTGTTGGTGAGAATATGAATTGACTGCTAAAAAAGGCAGTTTCATAAGAAATTAAATATACATTTACCTTATAACCCAGTAATTCTATTCCTAGGTATTTAACCAAGAGAGAGGAAATCAAATACCCCAAGGCTTGTATGTGAATGTCCATAGCAGCTTTTTGGGTAATAGTATAAACTAGAAACAACCAAAATGCTCATCAATATGTGAATAGCTAAACTGTAGTATATCCTTACAATGGAATATTGCTCAGCAACAAAAAAGAACAAGTTACTAACCCAAGAACATAGATGAATCTCAAAATGACTACAAGCGAAAAAGAACCCAGAGCATATATATGTATGATTTCATGTATATAAAATTCTAGAATATGTTAACTAATCTATAGTGACCTAGGCATCTCAGTGGTGGCCTGGGTACTGGTGAGGTAGATGGGGCAGAAGGGGGGTTAAGAGGGAACTCAAGAAAACCTTTGTAGATAATGGATATATTTACTTTCATGATTGTAGTGATGGTTTCACAGGCATATAAGCATGTCAAAATTTATCAAGCTGTATCCTCCAAACCTGTGCATTTTATTTTAGGTCAATTTATTTATCTTTAACAATTTGAAAGACCTTAAAAGTAGAAAAAGAAAATTTTTTATGAGAAAAAAAAGAAGTCTCAAAATGAAAAGAACAGGAAGTTGTGACAATATCCAAACTAAAGGTAGTGTCTTGTACTAAGAATTTAGCAAATGGCATGGAGAGCAGTAGAAAAATTTTCAAACATTTATCGAACTTTAATAATCAGGACTTGGTATTTGCTTGGTGGGGTAGTAGTGTGAAAAGATCAGTAAAGAACAGTTTCAGATTTGGGACCTGGGGATTGACTAGAACACCAGTACAGGAGCAAGAATTAGGGTGAAAACATTAGGAGTTTAATTGTCAATATATTGAATTTAAAATACACATGTATAGAAATGTCCAAAAGGGGGTGTCTGGGTGGCCTGGGACCCAGGCCCATATTGGCTCGCTGCTTGGTGGGAAGCCTGCTTCTCTCTCTCCCCCTCCCTGCTTGTGTTCCCTCCTCTCTGTGTCCCTCTCTGTCAAATAAATAAATAAAATCTTAAAAGAAAGAAAGAGAAAGAAAAAGAAAAAGAAATGCCCAAAGGTAGCTGGGTAATGGGTCTGAAATTCCAAAGGGTGAGGTAGGATTTTAAGTCCTGACCCGACAGTTGATAACTGAAGCAAAGTATTAATTGGTGAGATCACCTAAGAAAAGTTGAGATATTATTTAAATGCTGGGGCCCAAACCGTGAGAAGTACTATGTATATAACTGGGCAGAGCCAGGATCTCACTATGTCAAAAGAAGTGTGTTTTGGTAATTCAACTTTCAAACGGGTATATAGACATCAAACTTCATCAAAGTCAGAGAACTTTCATATCCAAAAAATCACTCTACAGTTGCTCACTGTGAATTGGTAGACATTACCAACAGAATAAGCATTCCACTATTAATTGGGAGAAGCAATAGTTCTTAGTTATTAGTTGGGAGAAGTCTATGATGGACATTTGGTCATGCAAACAACTCAACAACCCACACCCATACACAAAGTAACATCTGCACTTAGAGTTATTCTCAATAAATTGCTCTCCTTTAGACTTTTCACTAATTATGACAGTTACAAGCATGTGGTTAAGAAGAAAAATTGGCAGAATTCCACACAGCATTTTTAGCCTCATAAATTTGAAATGAGATCATTTTTCAACCATATTGCTGTTTTTATTTAACCTGCCCACACCTAGTATAATATTCCATGCAACGTTTAAGCAACATACTTGTAGTTTTTAAATACCAGCTTTGACCAGAACCAATATAATGACTTAAGATTCTTCATATTTGCTGAAATAAAAAAAAAATCAAGTTACAGACATATAAGTGTGCTATTAGGTTTCCATGAAAGATAGTTCCTTTGGTATTAAAAATATTGAATAGAAAAGCTCTAATTTGGGGCTTATGTCTAAGGCTAAATATGAAATCCTAAGTAAAATTGCAGATAAATCATATATTAACTACCAAGAAATACATCCATGAAAGCTCATACATTTCATTCCTAGCAAAGTCCTAATCAGATTTAATTAACTCTTATTTTAGAAATTTCTAACAAGCTTCGTTAACTAGTTCACTGCCTAAAAGCAAATTAGATGTAATAAGCTGGTTGTAGACTGGACCTCATTTTGAGACATGCACATTAATGGCAGCAAACTGTGATGACAGATAAAAAAGAATGTGAAAGAAATAAGGCTTTAGAATGCAGAAATCGGAGCTCCAAAAGCAGACCAGTCGGTGGCCATTTAGTGTGGAGTAAGCAACCTTCTATAGCGCACTAGCCTCTGATGATTATATAGTCACCAAAAAGTTAAATATAGTAATATTATATGAAATTGACTTAAGAGATATTTTAATAGAATTAAAATTGGTTAATAGTTATGATCCATTGCTTACAAATCTCGCTTATACAGTTTGTTTTTGTTTTTGCTTTTTTAAAGATTTCATTTATTTATTTGAGATCACAAGTAGGCATAGAGGCAGGTAGAGAGGGGGATGGGAGCAAGCTCCCCACAGAGCAGGGAGCTCAAGGTGGGGCTCAATCCCATGAGCCTGAGATCATGACCTAAGGCTCAACCCACTGAGCCACCCAGGTGCCCCTGCAGTTTGTTTTCTAATAATAAATGTTCTCCCTTAAAAATAAAACCCATTCATAAGTAATAATGTATCTCTTTAAAGACTATTCATGATTTCAAATACAAAGTTATTAATTGACTCTCAGATGATCTCTTTGTGTTATTCAGAACTCCTTAACTTCTACCTAGCAACACAGTAATTTGTGTAGAAATTGTTTTAGCTTGTTAGATTATTAGCTACTTGAAGACAGGGAATAAAAATCAGACCCTCTAATGGTGCCTGGGTGACTGTCAGTTAAGCGAACAACTCTTGAATTCAGCTGTGGTCAACATCTCAGGGTGGTGGGGTCCAGTCCTGCATCCGGCTCTGTACTCCGTGTGAGCCTACATGAGATTCTCTTCCTCTCTCTCTCTCCGCCCCTCCCCCAGCCCACACACACACACTCTGTCTCTCAAATATATAAATCTTGTAAAACATCAGATCCTTCAGACACCTGGGTCATGATCCCAGAGTCCTGGGATCAAGTCCCATATAAGGCTCCTTGCTCAGCAGGGAGCCTGCTTCTCCCTCTGCTTCTCCCCTTAGTTGTGCCCTCTCTCTCTCTCTCTGTCTGACAAATAAATAAAATCTTTAAAAAAGAAATCAGGCCCTCTAGTTCATCTTTGTATCATGTGCCCCCCAACACATTCTGCAGTGCCTAAGTTGCAGAAAGTGCTCAATGAAAAGACACACTTAGGTCCCTTATTCTTTTAGTGACAATAAATAGTGTCAAAACCTACACTTGGATAACACTGTAAAAAGTAAATTCACATAAAGAAATTAATATATATATACTTTAAAGCTTTTATTTATTTATTTTGACAGATAGAAATCACAGGTAGGCAGAGAGGCAGGCAGAGAGAGAGGAGGAAGCAGGCTCCCCACTGAGCAGAAAGCCCAATGCAGGGCTCGATCCCAGGACCCTGGGATCATGATCTGAGCTGAAGGTAGAGGCTTTAACCCACTGAGCCACCCAGGTACCCCAAGAAATTAATATATTTAACCTCAAATTCAAGTTAACTGGGAGAAAAGTCAGTTCAAACAGGTGAATGATGAAAAGTATAAATTATTGAATGTCCTTAAGGAATTGTGGTGTAGACAGAGATGTTGTCACTTATTAATAAATTTTCAGAATGTACAGACTGAAAATTTTTGTTAATATCATATATCATAGTAATTTTACGGTCCCAGGCTGATTGCAATTTGCATTTCACGTTGAGAAAACGCTTTAAAACAAAGTAATGTCATGGTAATATGCTCCCTTACTAAATATTTTTAAAACTCTTATAACTAGGCCCAAAGTAAATTATTTTGTCCTATATAAAGTCATGAATCTTCATTCTTTAAGGCAATTTTTACTTAGTTTATTTTATATTTAAGAAATTGTTAAGCAGAACACTTCAACCTTTGAGAAACATTTATATAAATGTGGTGTAACTCCTTTCTTATAACACTTTTATTTTGAAGAATATTTTCATTATACCCATATTATATTCCTGCTCAGGTTTAAGGATCAATCACGATATATTTGACATAACAGGATTTATTCAGAAATAAATTAACAGTTGAACATCCTAAATTTCATAAAGATAACATATCTGATAAATTATCAAGCAATTTTTGATGCTTATAGTAAAATGCTATAAAGAGGGAGAGACTAGATTTTAGTTAATAAGAGAATGCTATCTGACGGTAGTGTGCAACATTGATATCTAGGTGTAGTTTTGGGGTTATAGAAAATGAGATGATTTCTGAACAACAGACAAATCCTCAGGATTCAATCACACTGGAACATTAGAGGTTTCCTACCCTTGATCTTTCCTATGTATAATAGAAGGCTTTTTTTTTTCATATCTGAAGCTGGGACAATGGGTAAACATAATAAACATTCTAGTGTAACTGATGGAGGAAAGTAGATAGCAAGATGTACAAATGTCAGAGCTGAATCAGATTGATAATCAAATAGCCAATCACTTGTTACTACTTTTTGTTTGTCAAAAAACAAATCCAATAAGCTCTTTTGTGAATATAACAATACAGGTGATCCTGTTTTGAAAAGATAATTATTAGAACAGGGCATTCACCCCCCTTCAATACACAGGCCTAAAATGTGCCAGTCAACTGTGCCAGAATTAGAAAATATAAATATGAATATGACATTCTTTCCCTTACAAACTGTATAGTCATCCATGAAAAAAAATAGGTGAAAGCAGGACTTTATTAAAATGCAAAGTTTCTGCTCTGCAGAACATAAGGTCAAGAGAATGAGAAAACAAACCACAGACTTGGAGAAAATATTTGCAAAAGACACATCTGATAAAGGATTATTATCTAAAATATACAAATGTTTCTTGAAACTCAACAATAAGAAAATGAACAACCTGATTTTTAAAAAATGAGCAAAAGACTGAAGAGATACCTCACCAAAGAAATATGCAGATGGAAAATAAACATATGAAAAGATGCTCAACATTATATGGCATTAGGAAAATGTAAATTTCAACAACACTGAACTACTACTACCACATACCTATTAAAATGGCCACAATCCAAATCACTAACAACACCAGATGCTAGTGAGGATGTGGAGCAATAGCCTTCCCCAAATGCAAGTCGGCTGCCTGTCACTTGAAAGGCCAATGCTCAAGAGACAGGTTTTGCCTGGAAAGGAATAGGAGCTTAATTCAGGAGGCTAGCCACCTGCAGAGACAGACTCTTCTCCAAAGGCCAACTCCAAGGTTCCTGCCTGGTGCAGAGATTGTTAGAGGCTTAATCAGTTAAGGGAGTGCAGTGGTCTGTGACAATTCTTGATTACATTCAGACTCGATGATGCCAGTTCCAGATTTATGTCAGAGCTCAGAGGTTGTGCAAGATATTCTAGTTCCTTGGTACCCAAGGGCTGTGCAAGAGTACTCTGCTCTTTCTGCAAAGAGGGCAAGGTCCTCAGATGCTCAAAGGAAGGACAGTAAAGTCGCTTATGGGACTTTAAAAAAGAAAAACATTTTGCTAAGAGATTTCTGGGCTAATCAGAAAGCTAAAGCAGCTTCAAACAAACCTGCTGGCCTCTGTGGCCTCAGAATGTTCTTAGTCCTTCATCCCCCAAGGCCAGCTGTCTAAAAATCTCAAAGAAAGTAAATTAGCTCTGTTACAGGTCAAGGGCCTTAAGTCAGCAAGCAAGGAAGTCAGCTTGAAGCAAGTTAACCCTTAAGACCAGTTGGAGTGCTGTTACACAAGGAATTCTCATTCATTGCAGGTAGAAATGCAAAATGGTACAGACCATTTGGCAATTTTCTTACAAAACTAAACATATTACCACCATGTGATCTGGCAATTATACTCCTTGATCTTTATGCAGGTGAACTGAAAACTCATGTTTGCATAAAAACCTGCACACGGATTTAGAGGGTTTTGTTCGTAATTGCCAACACTTGGAAGCAACTCAGCTATCCTTCAGTAGGTAAATGAATAAATTGTGATACATCCAGACAATGGAATATTATTTAACACTAACAATAAAGGAGCTTTCAAGCCATGAAAAGACATAGAGGAACCTTAAATGCGTATTGCTAAGTGAGCAACATATTGCATGATTCCAACTCTGTGACATTCTGGAAATGGCAAAACCATGGAGACCGTGAAAAGATCAGTGGTTACCAGGGGCTGTGTGGGAGAGAAGGGTGAACAGGCAGAGCAGATCGTTGGGTAGCAAACCTATTCTGTATATTACAGTGGTAGGTATTTCACATTACAGACCTGTCAAGACACACAGAATGTACAGCACCAAGAGTGAACTCTAAGATAAACTATGCACATTGGTGATAATGATCTGTTAGTTTAGGTTTATAGATCATATGAAATGTGCCCTTGGTGAATGCAGGTGTTGATAGTGATGGAATTTGAGGTTTTAAAAATACCTTGTTTACACTAATCAAAAGAAAGACAGAGTGACAATGTTAGAATTAGACAAGATAGGATTTCAGAGTAAAGGAGTTTAGCAGGGCTAAAGAAAATGTCATTTCATAATGAGAAAGGGGCCAATTAATCAAGAAGAGATAAAGTTCCACATTTGTATACCTAAAGGCAAAGCATCCAACTACATGAGGCAAAAACTGATAGAACAGCAAAAAGAAACAAATCCAAAACTTTAGTTAGATATCTTACCACCCCTCTTCGATTACTGATAGAACAAGTAGACCAAAAAACAGTAAGGACGTAGAAGATTTGAACAGCACTGTTACACTTGAAGTAATTGACATTTATAAAGCACTCCATTCAACATCAACAGAATATGCACTCTTTTTAAGTGTACACAGAACATGTACCCAGAGGAAATATATTCTAGTTTTAGGAGAGTTGCATTTCTCTGCATGTGAAAGTAAGATGATTATTTGTGCTGTTGGGACAGAAGGTGAGGTAAAGAGAGGGTGACACAGAGAGAAGTCAGAGGTCAGAGCTTGATTTGGACACAATGGCCAAGGGAATTTCTGAGGCCAGAAAAATTTAATGCCCAATTTCAAGTTATGTGTGTTGCATATGCCCCTTCGCTACACTCTGTAACCCCAAATCTCAGTGATTTTTTTTGTATTCACAGCTGTCTCTGGTGATCAGTAGGAGGACAAGCAGGGCATGAAATAGAGAAGGAAATGCTCCCACATCTGACTTGAAGCCAGGGCAGAGATAAAGTGGCCTCAAGACTCAGAGTAATGAAAACTCAACAAAAGCAGGAACCTGGAGACAGAAGTGATGAGCACAAATGTGTTTGCAGAAGTCCCGAGGGCACTGGACTTGAAGCAGACATAGTTGCAGAGTTTGACCTGACTCTATGCTATCCTGAGGCTGAGGAGCAGGGTGACTCCAGTGAACATGTGTGTTACATTTTCCTCTCCTCCCCACCCATCACCACAAGAGAAAAGAAACAGTATAAATTTAACTTCTGTTAAGAATGATTCCAACACCCTCCCCCTAGAAGGCAAAAGTAGCTGCAAATATTTTTAAAATAACGATCCCATTACCCACCCACCACCCAGTTTAATTTGAACATAGTATCTCAAGGGCTACAGCAACAAGTTGATGCCAGAGGTAAGATAAAAAAGGAGAAACAATTTAGGATGTGTGCAGGGAGGGAGAGCAGACATGTGGACAAGGACTTAATTTTCAAGAGTGTGCCTGGAAGATAAACCCAGGTGTTTATATCTCTCTGCTCCACCCCCATATTTAACATGTTTCAAATGATAGTATATAGGAGCAGAGAATTGCTAATCCAACTTTTCGGTTAATATAGCAGAAGGTAAAAGAAAACATGAGTTTTAGGATAGTCATAGTGAATTCAAATTGTTTTAAAACATCTTCATGGAGGGGGAGGGTTTGGAGACTCAGTCACCTAGAGAGTTCAAAGAAGATCTTTGATCCAAATTCTCTGCATTTTAAATTTTGAGAGATGCCAAATCTTGGTACCATTTGTCACATCCTACAAATCTTTTTTTTTTTTTTGATGTGAACTACCGAGTTCCATGGCCTCATTCCTTGGACCATAATGCATGCAATGAACATCTGCATCATCTAAGACCTCTATGATTAGCAGCTGCTGTGAGACAGAGGTGACAGTGAACCCAGGGCCCAGAGCAAGAAGGATTTTTCAACAGTCTGAAATCCGCATGTAACACTCTTGTGTGCCCAGATACTACTCCATAAGGTGGTGACATTGTCTTTTGTTCCTCTGGTACGGCACCATGCCTACAGAGCTCAAGAAGGTGCTCAGCAGATAGTTGTAGAATCAGACTGAGGACATATTCAAAGAGTCTGACCAAGTCTGAAATACAACAACAACAACAACAACAACAAATATTTATGATCCTGGTCATGACTGAAGCTTCAACCACTGTCCGATGTTAATAAATCAGGTGTCCCTCTGAGAGATGGAGTTGTGATTTTTCCCAGCTAAAAAAGCAGAACAATTATTTAAACTCCAGAGCCATGTGGTCAGCAAGGGTAGTTAATGTTACAGAGATGTAGGAAAAGCATTTGTGGAGTTTGTTCTCATCACAGTTTGTAACAAAGTTCAAATTGTAGGCCATCCTGTGAGGTAAGCAGAAGTTTTACAAATGACCTTCTTTCTCTTTCTGTGCCTTTTTATCATACTTTCCCAGCACTGACCCCCTATTCTCCTATTTTGCTACAGCTCTCCTCCTCCCCATTCCTCTGCCTTCGCCTAAGTAAGCCAGAGCCACACAGCCAGATGATACTAAACATTTCCTATTTTAAAGAGAGCAGTTTGGTGAGCCTGCTAAGAACTTCATGTGTTATCCCTCTCAAATGTCTCTGCATTTACAGTGGATGAAATCATTTTTATCTTAACTCAAGAGAGTGCATGAAAATGGGGTTATTTGAGTAATCAATAAATCTGGGTAAAATCATTGAAAGAGGAAAGCCATATAGTAAGTATTTTACTCAATATAATTTTTTTTTCACTGAAACTAAGTAGGAGGAAAAGAAAAGCTATCTGAGAGGAGTCAAGATGGCGGAGATGTAGCAGGCTGAGAGGACATCAGGCAGCAGGAGATCAGCTAGATAGCCTATCAAACCATTCCAAACACCTACGAATCCAACAGGAGATCGAAGAGAAGAAAAACAACAATTCTAGAAACAGAAAATCGACCACTTTCTAAAAGGTAGGACCAGCGGAGAAGTGAATCCAATGTGACAGGAAGATAGACCCCAAGGGAAGGGGCCGGCTCCCGGCAAGCGGTGGAACAACGGAGCACAAAATCAGGACTTTTAGAAGTCTGCTCCATGGAGGGACATCACTCCAGAGGCTAAACTGGGGTGAAGACCTCGTGGGGACAGCGTGGACTCAGGTCCCACAGGGTCACAGAAAGATCAGGGTTGTCTGAGTGTCGCAGAGCTCACAGATATTAGAGCAGGGAAGCCGGCTGCAGAGACAGAGCCAAGGTTTCCTAGAGCCGTGGACTGTGACATGGGCCCGTGCTCTGTGCCAGGGGTCCCCACAAGATCTGGGGAGACTCTGAACCAGGAGAGCTCAGAGATCTACGGGGTTCGGAGATTCCAGGTGGGACTCTGCCAGAGACAGAGACGCTTGGTCACAGGCTGGGTGAGCTCGGAGCGCTCCCAGAAACCAGTGAGACGGGACTGATTACGCACGATTTTCTCCAAGCGTGGCCGGAGGCTGGGGAGACGGAAGTGATTAAATGTTTTTCTCTGAAGATGCACTGAACATGGGAGCCCCTAGCTCTTGGCTCCTCCGAACCGGAGATTGGGAGGCCACCATTTTCATTCCCGTCCTCCAGAACTCTACGGAAAGCGTTCAGGGAACAAAAACTCCCGAAAGTGAACCTGAGAGGATTACTCAGCCTGGCCCCTGATAAGGGCGGTGCAATTCCGACTGGGGTAGAGACACTTGAGAATCACTACAACAGGCCCCTCCCCCAGAAGACTAACAAGAAATCCAGCCAAGACCAAGTTCACTTAACAAAGAGTACAGCGGATTCTTACCTGGACAAAATGAGAAGGCGGAAAAACTCAACACAAGAAAAGAACAGGAGGCAGGACTGAAGGCTAGGGACCTAATCAATACAGACATTGGTAATATGTCAGATCTGGAATTCAAGACGATGATTCTCAAGGTTCTAGCCGGGCTCCAAAAAAGGCATGGAAGATATTAGAGAAACCCTGTCCGGAGAAATAAAAGCCCTTTCTGGAGAAATAAAAGAACTAAAATCTAATCAAGTTGAAATAAAAAAAGCTATTAATCAGGTGCAATAAAAAATGGAGGCTCTTACTGCTAGGATAAATGAGGCAGAAGAAAGAATTAATGATATAGAAGACCAAATGACAGAGAATAAAGAAGCTGAGCAAAAGAGAGACAAACAACTACTGGACCACAAGGGGAGAATTTGAGAGATAAGTGATACCATAAGACGAAACAACATTAGAATAATTGGGATTCCAGAAGAAGAAGAAAGAGAAATAGGAGCAGAAGGTATACTGGAGAGGGTTATTTAGAGAATTTCCCTAATATAGCAAGGGGAACAAGCATCAAAATACAGGAGGTGTAGAGAACACCCCTCAAAATCATTAGGAATTGGTCCACACACTGCCATCTAATAGTAAAATTTACAAGTCTTAGCGACAAAGAGAACATCCTGAAAGCAGCACGGAACAAGAAGGCTGTAACATACAATGGTAAAAATATTAGATTGGCAGCAGACTTATCCACAGAGACCTGGCAGACCAGAAAGAACTGGCATGATATATTCAGAGCACTAAACGAGAAAAACATGCAGCCAAGAATACTTTATCCAGCTAGGTTATCATTGAAAATAGAAGGAGAGATAAAAAGCTCCCAGGAAAAACAAAAACTGAAAGAATTTGTAAACACCAAACCGGCTCTACAGAAATATTGAAAGGAGTCCTCTAAGCAAGGAGAGACCCTAAAAGTATTATCAGAAAGGAACAGAGACAATATACAGTAACAATCCCCTTACAGGCAATACAATGGCACTAAATTCATATCTCTCAATAGTTACCCTGAATGTAAACAGGCTAAGTGCCCCAATCAAAAGACACAGCGTTTCAGAATGGATAAAAAAACAAAGCCCATCAATATGTCTACAAGAAACTCATTTTAGACCTGAAGACACCTCCAGATTGAAAGTGAGGGGGTGGAAAACAATTTACCATGCTAATAGACATCAGAAGAAAGCTGGGATGGCAATCCTAATATCAGATCAATTAGATTTTAAGCCAAAGACTATAATAAGAGATGAGGAAGGACACTATATCATACTCAAAGGGTCTGTCCAACAAGAAGATCTAACAATTTTAAATATCTATGCCCCTAACATGGGAGCAGCCAACTATATAAACCAATTAATAACAAAATCAAAGAAACACATTGACAAGAATACAATAATAAGAGGAGACTTTAACACACCCCTCACTGAAATGGACAGATCATCCAAGCAAAAGATCAACAATGACACACTGGAGCAGATGGACATCACAGATATATTCAGAACATTCCATCCCAAAGCAACAGAATATACATTCTTCTCTAGTGCCCATGGAACATTCTCCAGAATAGATCACATCCTGGGTCATAAATCAGGTCTCAACAGGTATCAAAAGATTGGGATCATTCCCTGCCTATTTTCAGACCACAATGCTCTGAAGCTAGAACTCAACCACAAGAGGAAATTTGGAAAGAGCACGAATACATGGAGACTCAACAGCATCCTTCTAAAGAATGAATGGGTCAACCAGGAAATTAAAGAAGAATTAAAAAAAACCATGGAAACAAATCATAATGAAAACACAATGGTCCAAAATCTGTGGGACACAGCAAAGGCAGTCCTGAGAGGAAAATATATAGCGATACCAGCCTATCTCAAGTAACAGGAAAGGTCTCAAATACACAACCTAACCCTACGCCTAAAGGAGCTCGAGTAAGAACAACAAAGAAAGCCTAAACCCAGCAGGAGAAGAGAAATAATAAAGATCAGAGCAGAAATCAATGAAATAGAAACCAAAAAAAACAGTACAACAAATCAATGAAACTAGAAGCTGGTTCTTTGAAAGAATTAATAAGATTGATAAACCCCTGGCCAGACTTATCCAAAAGAAAAGAGAAAGGACCCAAATAAATAAAATCATGAATGAAAGAGGAGAGATCACAACCAACACCAAAGAAATACAAACAATCATAAGAACATATTATGAGCAACTCTATGCCAACAAATTTGGCAATCTGGAAGAAATGGATGCTTTCTTAGACACATATAAACTGCCAAAACTGAACCAGGAAGAAATAGAAAACCTGAATAGGCCCATCACCAGTAAGGAGATTGAAACAGTCATCAAAAATCTCCAAACAAACAAAAGCCCAGGGCCAGATGGCTTCCCAGGGGAATTCTACCAAACATTTAAAGAAGAATTAATTCCTATTCTCCTGAAACTGTTCCAAAAAATAGAAATGGAAGGAAAACTTCCAAACTCATTTTATGAGGCCAGCATCACCTTGATCCCCAAACCAGACAAGGATCCCATCAAAAAAGAGAATTACAGACCAATATCCTTGATGAACACAGATGCAAAAATTCTCACCAAAATACTAGCCAATAGGATCCAACAGTACATTAAAAGGATTATTCACCATGACCAAGTGGGATTTATTCCAGGGTGGCAGGGTTGGTTCAACATCCACAAATCAATCAATGTGATACAATACATTAACAAAAGAAAGAACAAGAACCATATGATACTCTCAATAGATGCTGAAAAAGCATTTGACAAAGTGCAACATCCCTTCCTAATCAAAACTCTTCAAAGTGTAGGGATAGAAGGCACATACCTCAATATTATCAAAGCCATCTATGAAAAACCCACGGCAAGTATCATTCTCAATGGAGAAAAACTGAGAGCTTTTCCGTTAAGGTCAGGAACACGGCAGGGATGTCCACTATCACCACTGCTATTCAACATAGTACTAGAAGTCCTAGCCTCAGCAATCAGACAACAAAAAGAAATTAAAGGCATCCAAATCGGCAAAGAAGAAGTCAAACTATCGCTCTTTGCAGATGATATGATACTATATGTGGAAAACCCAAAAGGCTCCACTCCAAAACTGCTAGAGCTTGTACAGGAATTCAGTAAAGTGTCAGGATATAAAATCAATGCACAGAAATCAGTTGCATTTCTTTACACCAACAACAAGACAGAAGAAACAGAAATTAAGGAGTCAATCCCATTTACAATTACACCCAAAACCATAAGATACCTAGGAATAAACCTCACCAAAGAGGCAAAGAATCTATACTCAGAGAACTATAAAGTACTCATGAAAGAAATTGAGGAAGACACAAAGAAATGGAAAAATGTTCCATGCTCATGGATTGGAAGAATAAATATTGTGAAAATGTCTATGCTACCTAAAGCTATCTACACATTTAATGCAATGCCTATCAAAATCCCATCCAATTTTTTCAAAGAAATGGAACAAATAATCCTAAAATTTATCTGGAACCAGAAAAGACCTCGAATAGCCAAAGGAATACTGAAAAAGAAAGCCAAAGTTGGTGGCATCACAAATCCAGACTTCAAGCTCTACTACAAAGCTGTCATCATCAAGATATTATGGTACCAGCACAAAAACAGACACAAAGATCAATGGAACAGAATAGAGAGCCCAGAAAGAGACCCTAAAGTCTACGGTCAACTAATCTTTGACAAAGCAGGAAAGAATATCCAATGGAAAAAAGACAGCTCTTCAACAAATGGTGTTGGGAAAATTGGACAGCCACATGCAGAAAAATGAATCTGGACCATTTCCTTACACCACACATGAAAATAGACTCAAAATGGTTGAAAGACCTCAACGTGAGAAAGGAATCCATCAAAATCCTTGAGGAGAACACAGGCAGCAACCTCTTCGACCTCAGCCACAGCAACTTCTTCCTAGGAACAATGCCAAAGGCAAGGGAAGCAAGGGAAAAAATGAACTATTGGGACTTCATCAAGATCAAAAGCTTTTGCACAGCAAAGGAAACAGTCAACAAAACCAAAAGACAACTGACAGAGTGAGAGAAGATATTTGCAAACGACATATCAGATAAAGGGCTAGTATCCAAAATCTATAAAGAGCTTAGCAAACTCAACACCCAAAGAACAAATGACCCAATCAAGAAATGGGCAGAGGACATGAACAGACATTTCTGTAAAGAAGACATCTAGATGGCCAACAGACACATGAAAAAGTGCTCCACATCACTGGGCATCAGGGAAATACAAATCAAAACCACAATGAGATACTACCTCACACCAGTCAGACTGGCTAAAATGAACAAGTCAGGAAATGACAGATGCTGGAGAGGATGTGGAGAAAGGGGAACCCTCCTACACTTTTGGTGGGAATGCAAGCTGGTGCAACTACTCTGGAAAACAGCATGGAGGATCCTCAAAAAATTGAAAATAGAGCTACCTTATGACCCAGCAATTGCACTACTGGGTATTTATCCTAAAGATACAAACATAGTAATCCAAAGGGGCACGTGTACCCAAATGTTTATAGCAGCAATGTCCACAATAGCCAAGTTATAGAAAGAACCTTGATGTCCAACAACGGATGAATGGGTAAAGAAGAAGTGGTATAAATATACAATGGAATACTATGCAGCCATCAAAGAAATAAAATCGTACCATTTGCGACGACATGGATGGAACTAGAGCATATTATGCTTAGCGAAATAAGTCAACTGGAGAAAGACAACTATCACATGATCTCCCTGATATGAGGAAGTGGAGATGCAACGGGGGTAGGGGTTAAGGTGGTAGGAAAAGAAAAAATGAAACAAGATGGGATCGG
>RCUC01075059.1:0-13819 GCA_003697995.1 Taxidea taxus jeffersonii
GGGAGGGATGACAGGGGTGTTAGCTAAGAGGTAGCTGGCTTTGAGACTTTCTTCCCATGGCTCAAGCTGTGCCAGCTGGCTCTGTTGGCCAATCCACACCAAAAGCTGCATCACCTCTGGCTTCCTAAGTTAACAAAACAGCCAACAAACACATTTTCAAATTCATTTCACATAGTAAAAGCCAGATAAGCAGATAAAAGAATCAGAATACTTAGAGGAGATTAGAGCAGAAAGTGAGCAGTTATGGGGTGAAAAGTAAGGAAAATGTATAATGGTTCAGGCACTGTGAGAAAGGAACGATGTGAGAAAGGAACGATACAATTGCAGGGATTTCTGCACGCCCACACACAACAAGGACAGCAGCCTGCCCAGTTTTTCTCTTGATGCAACAAGCCAGTCATGTAAGGTTAGAGTGAGGGAGTGGAGGGTTGGCGTAGCGGGGGCGCTTAGTGTATACATGTGCACAGACAGTAGTGGAAGGCTGTTGGTCACCGAGGGGTAGGAAAGCCACACAAATTATCCAGGCCAGAGGGCTGGAAGGAGGCCTGGGGCTGAACAATTTTTGGTGGAAGTTATTAGCCTGTCTGCTGCTCAGATAACTGAGAATGAGGATCTGAGGAGAACTAGGCCCGGAGGAATTCCAAATATGTCAGGAAATAACAGAAGAATAAATGAACCCTTGGTAAAAATTTCACAAGCCTAAAAGATTATAGGACAGATTTAAAAAAAAAACAAAAACAAAGTAATCAAGCAAAAAAACTCTGAAAACCAAATAAAAAACTTGGATGATGGGAAACAGAAAACTGGGTTTCTGTCCCAGGTTATGCAAGGCTCTTCTCTGTCACTGCCTACACCCCACACCTCTAACTGCTGGTAAGATGTAAGCTCCAGTTTTAGGTAGAGTCAGCACAAGAATTTTCCTTAGTGAAAAAGGCAGCAGAGAGGTGCCCAGAGGCTCAACTCCTTTATCCTCCCAGTCATCGGTCCCACAGAAAGGCACTGGCTTACAGGGGTGGAAATGCTGTGGTTGTCTGCAAACAGGGAGATGGTGGTGGCAGAGAAAGGAGCATCTCAGTCATCCTAAAGCCAAACCTTACATGTGGGGACACCTAACTGCACCTTCATGTCCTGAGCTCAGGGAAGAGTCCTCCTCCTTTCACAAAGCTGGGCTGGCAGCCTTAATTGCCAGTGGCTGGACTGCAACAAGGCTTCATGCTCCTCCTGCCAATAACTCCTCCTGCCAATAACTCCTCCTGCCAATAACCTCCTGCCAATAACGCAGCACAGAAAGGATATGGTACTGAAACCAAGCAGTACAAGCCTCTCCTTCTTTCAGCTGATAAAGGGGGATAAGTTGGGTGACATTCCTTTCACTTTTGGAATAAAGGTCTGGAATACCTGCTCTTAGATACAATATATGTATGTTTCCAAAGGAATGAAGAATGTTACTGAGGATCCAATGCCTTTGCAGGATTGCAGGCATCTCAGGCAAGACAAGAGCAATTTAGGATACAATTTCTTGCCACTCTGGATGCAGACTAGTTTGACCTACCTTAGGGCAAAGAGTACAAACTAGAAACTAGTACTGCTAACCAGCCATCCCTAATTAGAAAGAGAAGCTCTGCAGTGTATACACTTCTTTCCCTTTCCCTAGTGCTTTAATAAGCAGACGTTTCAACTGCAAGCCCTCTCCTAAAAGAAATGCCTACCAGTTCATTATTCTGAATGCACAAGGTGGTGCTAGGACCCTCACAGAGCTATCCGTGGCCTTCGGGATAAGAAGCAAGCTCCTAAGAGTGTCATATAAGGTCAAACATAATCTGTCTGGAACTGAAGACTTCACTTTGCCCTATTTTTTAAGAGTGCTTGCAGTTCTCAGAAGTGATGCCAATCTATATAATGCCTCCGTGCAACACTGCACAAAGGCATCCTCCCAGTCTTGGGGTTCACAATTCAAGTTCAGTGTTCCTCCCTCCATGTCCACCCAATCTCTGTGTTAGACATAAAACTCCAGATGCTGTTCACTAGCAGCAATTTATTACCACTGTCCACTGCAGGTGAACAAGAAGAAAGAGAACTCCCCAGGCAACGCAACCCCAGGATCCTCCTTCCAGGATACACCTGAAGTCACTAAGGCCCAAATTCACCAACTTCCAGCACACTGTCAGGCCTACATAAACCGTATTTCTCATTTTACTGGTCTGTTTCTCATTCTACTGATCATGATTATCTGGAAAGTGTGCTGGAGCTGGCTCACCTGAGCTGGCTGTGCCCGTGTCTCCCAACTCTCTATTCAGTGATTCATGTTGGCAGTTCCAAACTGGTCACTGGTGGTTTTATTTACATCATGGAAATTGGCAAAGTCTACAACTCAGGGCTTGTTTCTGTTTTTGTTTGGGGGAGGGGGAATGCCCAATTGTTAAACATTTACTATACCACAATGTTTTCCCTGAATGATTTATACTTCTCCTGTGAGACCTAACTTCCTTTTCTTTTCACCCAAAATTCCACTGAATCACCTAGAATTTCTCTCCTATCAATTTATCTCCTATCTCTCCTATCAGAATTTCTCTCAAAAATCACTTAGATGCGCAGTCATTTCATGTTTTGTTCCCTAGACCTCCTGCAGGACAGGCTACAGAATTTGCAAGATACAGTACAAAATGAAAATGTGGGGTTCCTTGTTCAAAAAGTAGTATCAAGAGAGCACCTGGGTGGCTCAGTCAGTTAAACGTCTGCCTTTGGCTCATGTCATGATCCCAGGGTCCTGAGATGGAGCCTCACATTGGGCTCCCTGCTCAGCAGGGCGTCTGCGTCTCCCTCTGCCTCTGCCTACTGCCCTGCAAGCTTGTACTATTTCTTTCTCTCTCTGTCAAAAAAATAAATAAATAAAATCTTAAAAAAAAAAGTATTAAGAATTTCAAGACAATGGGGTGCCTGGGTGGCTCAGTCAGTTAAACACCTGCCTTCGGCTCAGGTCACGATCCTGGGGTCCTGAGATTGAGCCCTGCATTGAGCTTCCTGCTCAGCGGAGAGCCTGCTTCTCCCTATGCCTCTTACATGGTTCATGCTTGCCAATAAAAATAAATTTTAAAAATCTTTTTAAAAAAATTTCAAGACAATAACAGTGGAGCATTAAACCAAGAACAGGGCCCAAGTGTCCAGACTTGGACAACTGTACAGGTCCTATGCCCATATAGTGGTCCCTGACTACCTATCCTTAACTGTGAGTGTGCCCTTCCCTGAGGATACTATTTCCTATGTAGCTCTGCGGTATGAGGGCTCCTTACTCTCCCATACTTCAGGATTGCAGGCAGGTTCGTATTTTATTTGCTTCCTTCCCCAGTGCCTTTGCATATCATTCCTCTTCTAGCTTTCCCATAAAACCTCTCCCCTCTGTCATCTTACTGCATTTCAACTCTCATCACAGCTGTCCTCTCCCAACTGCCTTACTCCTCTTCCTACTTTGCTGAGGGCTTTGACATTGGGCTCTCAAAACTTCTCTTTACCTAAGTCCCTGCCTAAAGAGTAATAGGGTCAAGAGGACAGACTCCGGATAGAATTAGACTGCCTGGGTTCAAGTCCTGGTACTACCATATAGTAGCTATTGTTGCCTTGGCCATGCTCCTTAACCTCTCTTTTCCTAAGTTTCCTCGTTTCTAAAATAGAGATGACTAACAGTACTTCACTGGATTTCTTGTATAGATTAATAGTTAGAATATGTCAAGGATTCAGAACGGTACCTGGCACATAGTGAGTGCTCACTCAGTAAACATTAGCTATTGCTATCATCACCATCAAGTTTAAAGTCTACTTCTGTGTCTACATTGATAACTCATGTAATATGTATTTTGAGCTTCCTGAGTTGTGTGAACTCCTTGTCTCCAATTAGTTCCTACTCTACTCTGCCTCAGCAATCTCCTTTCTTAGCTACACCTAGATTCTATAATCACCAGAACTTCTCCACTTCCACATTCTTAATATCCCATCCCCTGATTAACTACTTCCGGCCTTCCAGAACACACATGGCCTCTGTATCTGCCTCCCATGACGGAAGCCTCTGAATGCCCAACTCTTCTACCATATCTCTGTCAGCCCCTCCTACATCTTCCTCTTTTTTTTTTTTTTAATTTATTTATTTGACAGACAGAGATCACACAAGTAGGCAGAGAGGCAGGCAGAGAGGGGAGGGGAGAAGCAGGCTCCCTGCCGAGCAGACAGCCTGATGTGGGACTCAATCCCAGGACCCTGGGATCATGACCCGAGCAGAAGGCAGCGGCTTAACCCACTGAGCCACCCAGGTGTCCCACATCTTCCTCTTCTTACAGTCTCTCCTTAATCCACTCTCTTGACAATAACCTTAATTTCCACACCCCAATTTCTTCCTGCACAAGACCGGCAAAGTTCCAATTTTGGGTAAATGAAACTATCAGCCTTCTCTTGATAGGGTTGCTGAGAGCTACTGCAGAGACTCAAGTGACTGCAGAGATAGGTACCACTGTGATAAATTCGTATTCTCCCTCATCAGTGCTACCACCAATCTATTTCCTTACTTGCTTGGCCATCTCCTACCCTTCACAATGACTGTTTCTCTCCAAACCTCTAATTTTCCTGCCCATTACCTACCTGTGCCCACTCCACCTATCTTTGTTTCTATTCTTAGGAAATGATCTACCCTACTTCAGAAGAACACGCATGTGACTAGAACAACTTCCTCCTATTAAACCTATAATCCCACCTTAGCCACACCTGTACTCACCAATTTCCTCCTTCTTATCATGATAAAGATGTCTTTCCTCCTGCTTAAGGCTAATCTTGGTCCCCTGTGCGCTGGATTCTAACCCACTTGCCCTGGAAGGCAGTGGTTCTCGATGTGTGCTTCTTAGACTAGCAGCACCAGCCCTCTGCAGGAACTTGCTGCAAATGCAAATTCTCAGGCCCCACGCTAGACAAACTCTGGAATTGGGGCAATCTGTTTGTAAGAAGGCCTCCAGGTGATTCTGATGGATGCTAAAGTTTGAGAACCATTTCTCTAAGGAATTATTTGTTGTTTATCCCCTTTCCTGTATCTTCAACCTCTTTAAGGCAATGGTTCCCTTGCTTTAAGAGCATCCTGTCCGATTCCTCCCTATACATTCTTGCCCCTCTCCAATCTACTCAACATACAGCAACATATCTGATCAAGTTATCTCCTACTTAAAATTCTTTGGGGCACGTGGGTGGCTCAGTGGGTTAAGCCTCTGCCTTCAGCTCAGGTCATGATCTCAGTCCTGGGACTGAGCCCCATATTGGGCTCTCCGTTCAGCAGAGAGCCTGCTTCCCCTGCCCCCGACCTGCCTGCCTCTCTGCCTACTTGTGATCTCTGTCAAATAAATAAATAAAATCTTTTAAAAAATTCTTTAATGACTTCTCACTGATCTGAAGAGAAAAACCAATATCTTAAGAAGGCCTCAGTGTTCTCCATAGCTAGCAAGCCTCCTCATATACCTCTGGGTCACTTTGTCCTGTAAAATGAGCCTCTCTCAATTTCTTAGTCTTGCCATGCTCTAGGGCACCCAACAAACTTTAAAATTGTTCTCTCTCTGCCTAAAATACTCTGCCTGACTCTTTCCCAAACTCTTTCTACGTCAAGTCTCAACGCACACTTTCTTTACTTAGTGTACCTAACCTTACTCCTTAGTCTCAGTTAGGTCCCTGTTAGATGCTCTGATAGAACTCTGCACTTACCCTCTCAAATCCACATCAAACTTACAATTGTTTAATTATAATAATTGTGTTGTCATTTTCCTTGCCAGGGCATAAGCTCTGTTGGCGCAGAAATCATGTCTATCTTGTTTACTATAATATTCCTAGTGTATACCTTGCACAGAGTAAATGTGCTGTAAGTGTCTGCCTACTGACTGAGCCTCTGCATACACTGTGCCTCTGTCCAGAACGTTTTTTACTATCTTTAATCTGCCAGTGAAATCCGATATATCCTTCAAGAAATAAATTAAATATGGTTGCCAGAGGGGAGGTGGCTGGTGGGAGGGATGGAGGAAATGGGTGAAGGGGACTAAGAGTACCCTTATCTTGATGAGCACTGCGTAATATATGGAACTACTGAATCACTATATTGTACACCTGAAACTAAACTAACACTTTATGTTATCTACACTGGGCTTAAAATTTTAAAAAAAGAAGATTATAATCTAGTATAAGTAATAAACACTTAAAAAGAAAAAAGAAATAAATTAAACGTTTCTGTGAAGTCTTCTCTGCACATCCGTACCACCTGCCTGATCACGTGAATCACTTCCTCCTTTCTGTTCCTACTAAATCGTGTACGTAACTCTACTAATGCGAAAATTACACACTACTGTAAATACCTATCTTTGTGTCTGAGTCTCCACTAGACTGTCAACAACCTGAGGGTATGGACCACATCTCGTTCACCTTTGTATCTCTAGTGCTTAGAAAGGGACCTCATGTCGACAACAGACATCTAAATGTTGATGGGCACATTAAACCTAAGCTCATATCTCTAATTTAATCACACTGAAAGGTTTTTTCCTAATATTAAATCTGGGTTCCAATTCTAGGTTTGTTATTCATTAGCCGCATGATCAAACTGTTTAACCTCTTTGGACCTCAGTTTCCTCACTAGGGAAATGGGGCTAATAATACCAACCTGGAAATACTGCTATGGAAATTAAACAAAATGACACTATACAACAATTAGCACACATAGTGCCTGGCATGTAGTCGCCTCCCCACTCTGGCTTCAACTTAATAGAGACAACTAGGACAAAACAAATACAAAAATAAGTCACAGCAATCAAGGCAGGCTGAGCACAGAGTGAGTCACTCCTTTTAATCATTTGCCTAGGAAGATCAATAATGAAAAAACATAATAAGCAGAATAAACTCTACTGGTGGTAGCCCCCTGGCATATAAAGATGGGTAAGAACTCCCCCACAGACCTCTTGGCTCATGGCCACATCTGGCTCCCTAGCCCAGCAGGCCAGGTCTTAGTCTGTGGCACCAGGAATGGCTACCTCGACTGGAACAGACATTCCCCATGAGGAATGTGCGTGCACGTGGGAAACGGGGAAGAGGGAGGAGAGCCTGAATGCAACCACATCTATCAAGTGTTCTGCAATCTGGCAGAAAATACTAGAGAATCGTTGGTGAAGACAGACCCCACACAACTGCACCTACCTGTAACCAAGAACCACCTTAGACTGGGTAATGAGCAGATTTCTGCTTTTACCAAGACAATGGTCAGACCTGCATGCAATGAGCATCTCCGAGGCCCAATTATGCTTGTACATCTGGGCAGCACCAGCAAATATGATGCCAGGCAGCTTCATACACACACTCCTCGGCACAGAGTGCTGCCCACAAGCGCCAGCTTCACTGCTCATGTGTGCCAAATGTACGAGCAGATTTAACAGTTTCTCTGCTCCTTCTTCATAATGTGCTTACCTCTGTAGAACCACTGGTGTTCGGACGACCTACTTCCTTGGAGTCATTCATTTCAGAATGCTGTGTCACTGCATGTGTAGTTACTTCTTCACTGGGACTATCTCTCTTCCAAAGCTTCCTGGGTAAGCTCTGATGGCCACCAGAAGATACAGTGGGTCTGAGTGGAGCTCTGGATGCACTCTGTCTCCTCCAAGATGTCCTGCTCCAACCTAGCCCCAGAATATGTGGTACATCATCTTCAGGGGGAAAACCCAAATCATCCGTAGTTTGGAATTTTTTAAAAAACACCAGCATGGAATTGGAAGAGTCGGTCCTGAAAGTACGGCAGCTCTGGGGCATGCTGCAGTCTGCCTGAATGCACATCCCTTCTAACCACCAAAAGGCATGGCAGGTAGGGTCCTGGCAGCAGGCAGCCCAACACAACTGCAGAGAGGAGGTTCCTTCAAGAAGCTGGAGGTGATTTTCTCCCCCAGATCTCAGGCCAACTCCAAATTCTGTCTTCGCCTGCTGGCACCTGCTCTCACTGGCATCTAAAAACAAGGAATGAAAACATTTTAAGATGTAATAAAAACAGACGACTGCTCTGTGAAGAGCCCTGAACACCAACATTTAAGGCTATTTTGAAGACTGGTTTTTAAGAGAGTGGGAAAGCTGTCTAGCAAGTGGAACAGAAGAAGCAAAATAGAGTGTTTTTTGGCTCAAGATACTTCAGCTTATAGAAGTACTGCTCCACATTCATCACTGGTTCCCCTTCTCAGTGAGTCTGTTCCACATAGACCTTTCCTACAGAACTCCAGTTCATGAAACAGAAAAAAACAAAACAGCTATTCTGGTAGAAGTGTATGGAGGGGTGGGGAGAGTCTTAACCTTCCACTCACATCCTGCTACTTCTCAGGGACAGTGTGACCACTATGGGACCAGAAGAACAGGTAGCAAAGCTGGATGGAATAACCACCCCCTCCCCCCAAACCGGCAGCAACACAAACTGGGTACTCTTAACCTCTTACAGGTTATAGGTTCATCCATTTTCTAACCACCTGTTTGCTAGAGAAAGGCAGTTTTGCACATCACGGTATCAGCCAGAGCAGTAGTCAGATTACCAAGAAGTTTAATCATGAGCTGGATTCTGCTAGGATTAACTTCCTACTGACAAATCATGTAATGGTAAGAAATAAAGGAACAGAAGTACAACAGTGACCTACTGTAGTTAACCTAAATAACAGGGTCCAAAATTCTAGCTAATGTTGCTTCTGGATTAAACTCTAGGCTACTGAATTACTTCAGGTGTGGCATTAATTTTCCTGAAGTATTACCTCACTTCTGTTTTCTCAGATGCAGAAAAGTCAAAGCATGTTCTAAATGAAAACTGTTATACAGAGTTCATTTTAAGATCTTAGTTATATAGGTATCTGCACCCAAATATGGTCAAGTTATAAGGAGCCAGAACCAGGGTGAGGCAAGATAGGTGCCTCAGGCACAAAATTTAAGGAGGTGTGCATTCTCAGAGTCATGTAAGCACGGAGCTGGCTTACCCGATCTTGAGAGTGAGTGCTCCTTAAATTTTGTGCCCTAGGTGTCTCCTTCATCACCCTCGCCCTGGCCCTGGGGTTAGAATGTAAATTATATTTTAAAAATTACATACAGAAAATATGCAGTAGAATCAAAACACCGAAGATATGGATAATCCTGTCTACACATGTACATAGAACTGAAAGGGGGCTCTGACTAACCAAAGCAACAATGTGATAATCAGCCAAAGCCAACCTGACTCCCAGGAAATACTTACAAAATGTCCAGCAGACTAAATGTGGACACCGATCAAATGAGAGAGAAAAGGAAAAAAAAAAGGCAGGCTTCTGGATTACTGAGCAGGCGCTGTGGAAGCCAATCTGCCATTGTTCATTAAAAGAAAAGAGAGAGACTGGTACAGACCTAACATCAGACAAGGCAATTTAGAAACCTAGAAAAAATAGAACTTCCTTAAGAAAAATGAAGAAATAGCAACTACCAAAAAAAAAAAAAATGAAGCTACCAAGAGCTACAGAAATACCCCTCATATCCTCATCCACCTTCCCACACAGTAGCCAATGGTATGAATCTTGGGAACAGCTGAGTATACAGACTGTGTTGAAATCAATAAATGGTTACATCAGTAACTACTGTCAGTCACCTTTATACCACTTTCCATCATTCTTCTCAGAATAATTCTCTCACATTTAACATACTGAGGAGGTCCACACAGATGAAAATAACCTGCACTTTTCTGTAAGCCACTATTTCATTTAATTTTTAAAATGTACCGTGATACCCACTTTTGCCCCTGCAGAACAAACTGCCATAGGACTTGCCCTCACATCATGAACAGCTGGAAAACTAGACTATATGAAACAACTGTTTCTAGACAATGAACAACAGGTGGTCCAGGACTGTGATCCCAAAGAGGAAGGAATCAAATAGGTAAGCCCTATGACCATCCTGGCTTTCTGTATGGAAGCGTGCTCCAGACAGTAGCACAGGGAGGGAGAGGCTAAGCAGACTAGGGCAGACTTGCTGAGTTGAGGAAACAGAGTTTCAGGTGACTATAATGACTAGAATTTTGGAATGAACAACCAGAAAGGAGGAAGCAACAGAGAAAAAGCTCCCAATATCTGGATAATGGTCCCTTTGAATCTTTGACTGAATCCTAATTTACCCCAATTATGGGTTGAGACGACATGAGGGAAATTAGAAAATATTTCTAACTGAATGAAAATGAAAACATAACCTATAAAAATTCATAGGATGCAGTTAAAGCAGTGTTTAGAGGGACAGTTATAGGTGTAAATGCTTATTTTAGAAAATAAGAAAAGTCTAAAATTGATTATCTAGATAGATACACAGGGAGAAGGCCATGTGATGACAGAGGCAGAGACTGCTATAAGCCAAGGAATGCCAACGATTGATAGTGACCACCAGATGCTAAGAAAGTCAAGGAAGGGATCTACCCAGAGTCTCAGAAGGTATCAACCCTTTATTTTGGACTTCTAGACTCCGAAACCATTGGCTCATCAGGATTTTCTGCCCTTACCTAAGAGAACAGTTAACAAGACAGAGGGCTCCAAGACTACCAAGAGTATACATCCAAGGATCACTGACATTTAGGTATGTGGCTGTGATCTTTACCCAGACTGAGCGGAGACACCTGGATTCATTCAGTGGACATGCACAGGGATGTGATGCTGGAAAACCATGGGAATCTGAGGGGCTTTTCTTTTTTAAACCAAAATTAATTGCCCAACTGGAGCAAGGGGTAGAGCCCTGGATGGAGGTATGAAAAGTTCTGCCAGGTGCCTGTACAGTCTAGGAGTACTGGTTTGAAACAAAAGCATCAGTCCTAAAGCAAAATATTTCTGAAGGATCAGCTCCAGAAGAGTGAACATAAGGTGTTATCACTGATACAGGCCTGGAATGGGAGGAAAGAAGTTCCCCAGAGAAGCAGCACTGTAATGTGACAAAGTCTTTAAATATAATTCCTCCTATATCAGCCATCAGAAAAATCTTACAGGTGAGATAACTCATTTATGTACAGAATGTGGGATAGCCTTTATGAAGAGCTCATTTCCTTTAAATCATCATAAAATTCACATAAGCAAACAACCTCACAGATGTCTCAATGTGGAAATCTCTCAAGAAGGACTCAACAATTATTAATTACCAGGGAACTCATTGTAGAGAGAAACCCCATCAACGCAATGTATGTGGGAAAACTTTCAAAAAGAACTCTATCCTTTTTTTTTAAGATTTTATTTATTTATTTGACAGAGAAGAGAGAGGGAACACAAGCAGGGGGAGTCAGGGAGCGAGAAGCAGACTCCCGCTTAGTAGGGAGCCCGATGCAGGACTCAACAGGACCCTGAGATCATGACCTGAGCTGAAGGCAGACACTTAACGACTGAGCCACCCAGGCACAGAACTCTATCCTTTTAAGCCATCAGAGAATTCATACCAGTCAGAAATCCTATGTATGTAAAGAATAGGAAAAGCCTTTGCTCAGAACCCAGCCCTTACTCATCATGAGAATACATAGTGGAGAATGGTCTTTCAAATGTAATGAATGCGGGAAAGCTTTCAGGGATAATTCCTGGTGGAACATCAAAAAAATCCATACAGGTAAGAAACCATATTGGTGTAAAGAACGTGAAAAAGCCTTTAGGAAGAGCTCAACCCTTATTAGTCATCAAAGAATACATACAGGAGGGCCACCTATATGGCTCAGTCAGTTAAGCGACCGACTCTTGATTTCAGCTCAGATCTTGATCTCAGGGTTGTGAGATGGAGCCCTGCATTAGGCTCCACAGTGGAGCCTGCTTAAGATTCTCTCTCTTCCTTTGCCCCTCCCCTGCCTCTTAAAAAAAAAAAAAGAATATACATAGGAGAGAAACCGTATCACTGAAATAAATGTGGAAAATCTTTCAAGTAGGGGCACCTGGGTGGCTCAGGTCTTGAGCATCTGGCTTGTGCTCCCTCTCTTGCTGTCATGTTCTCTCTCTGTCAAATAAATGAATAAAATCTAAAAAAAAAAATCTTTCCGGTATATTTCATTTGCTAGACATCAGAAAACTCACAGTGAAAATAAACCCTATTGGTGTAAATGACTTTGGGAAAGCCTTTGTAAAGAGTTTATTGGATATGACGAATTCATACTGGACAAAAATCCTATCACTGCAAGAAATACAGAAAGTCTTCAGGCACAGGCCCAGCCTTGCTGAACATCAGAGAATCCATATATAGGAAAACCTCAGAAATAATAAATGTGGGAAGACTTTTCCCTAAGCTCATTCCTTAAACAACATAAGAAAATTCCTAACAGAGCCACCAAATGTAATTAGTGTGGTAAATCACAAAGAAAGGGTTTATTCCTTTGAGTATCAAAGAGGAGACATTCAATAAATTATATATTTAACAAAAATATTCTGTGCACCTCCATGCCAAAGAACTTCTCACTTGTAAAGATTTCATTATAGTATGGTTTGTACTGGTGAAATATCTGTAAAACTTAAAGTCTATCAATACAAAAATAGTATAGAATACTATGCAGCAACTGAAAACAGTGAGGTAGAATTGTATATACAACAAGAGAAATAGCCCCATGAGGGGTGCTGGGGTGGCTCAGTCAGTTAAGCGGCCAGCTTTTGGTTTCAGCTCAGGTCCTGATCTCAGGGTCCTGGGATCAAGCCCCATGTGGGGCTCCACATTCAGTAGGAGTCTGCTTGAATATTCTTTCTCTCTCCCCTTCCCTTTGCCCCTCCCCCAGCTCACATGTGTGTGCTCTCTCTCTCTCAAATTAAATAAATAAATCTTTGAAAAAGAAAAGAAATATTCCCATGATATCTTAAATTATAAAACCAAGTTGCAGGGGATACCTGGGTGGCTCGATTGGTTAAGTGTCTGACTTCAGCTTAGGTCATGATCTCTAGGTCCTGGGGTCAAGCCCTGCTTCAGACTCCTCTCTCGGTGGGGACTCTGCTTGTCCCTCTCCTTCTGCCCCATCCCCTGATCATGCTCGCTTGTTCTCTCTCTCTCAAATAAATTAAATCTTTAAAAAAATTTTTTTAATTTAAAAAGCAAGTTACAAAAAATATATATATGATGCTCTTATTTATATTTTTTAAAACAAACCTTTCTTTGTTTCTACATATATATAATATGCATTCCAAAGGATCTGGAAAAATGAAGGCCAAACATTAACAGCCAAAAACAATTTTTTTCATCAATGATCTGCGCTTTCATCATAAAAGCTAGGAAAAGAGTAAATTATACCCAAATAAGTTGAGAAAGGAAAAGATAAAGAGTAATCAATGAAACAGAAAACAAAAAGTAGAGAAAATCAATGAGACCAAAACCTGGTTGTTTGAAAGATCAACAAAACTCATAAAGCTCTAGTCAGACCGATGACAGAAAAAAAGACGACAGTCACAAATTAACAATATCAGGAATGGAAGAAGAGATATCACTACTGATTTAATATACCATGGGCAGCAAACTATGGCTCACAGGCCAACTTCAGCTACTATTATTGTAAATAAAGTTTTATTGGAATATAGTCACACTCATTTATTTATATTGTGTAAAGCTCTTTTTGCTCCACAATGGCTAAGTTTTTTAAAAAGATTTTATGTATTCGGGACGCCTGGGTGGCTCAGTTGGTTAAGCAGCTGCCTTCGGCTCAGGTCATGATCCCAGTGTCCTGGGATCGAGTCCACATCAGGCTCCTTGCTCAGCAGGGAGCCTGCTCCTCCCTCTGCCTCTGCCTGTCTCTCTGTCTGCCTGTGCTCGCTCTCTCCCTCTCTCTAACCAATTAAAAAAAAAAAAA
>RCUC01075076.1:0-35629 GCA_003697995.1 Taxidea taxus jeffersonii
GTAAAAATGCTTGTGGCAAAAATGTTTACTGCAAAGATGCTAACAGTGAAAATACGAGACATGCCTGATACTCCATCCACATAGATAAGCAATGCTAAGAACATGAGACTTCCTTAACGCTTTCTCCTTCTTATGGCTTTCATCAGTCACATCCCTTTCAAATTATTCTTTAAAACAATGATCAGATATGATTTATAATTCTATAACTCAGATCTTTCCATTATTGCTTCAAGATCAAAATTTAGACTCCTAAATAGGGTACATGTGGCTATTTACTTTCTGGTTCCTAGGTACTTCTCCATACTCAGCTCTTTGCTGAGCTACCTACTTCCCTTGTACCTACCATCTAAATGAAAATGCTTCTATATTTTTAAGATGCCTTTATATTTTATTCCTCTATGCCTAAGCCACTTCTATGGCCTCAAATATCTTTCTTTATAGAGCACCTGGGAAAAAAAATCTACCTAACTTTCAAGACAAGGTTGAAATGTTTTCTCTTCTGTGAAACCTCCCCATCCTCCCTTTTTCCCCAGCAGAATTGATCCACTCTTCTCTGGTACCCCAACCTCCTCTTGCATGCTTCACTCATGTACAGCCATAATATAGGCATGTAGTCCATCTGCTCATTCATATGTTTGTCTTCCTGTGTTAAACTGTGAGGCTTAATTTATTATATAATTTAAGAGACCCTTGTGGCAACAATTGCTAATGACCCCATCAATATCCATTCTCCTCTTTTTTGGCAATAATAGAACTCCACCTAAGCACATGGCCACCTAGAACAAAGGTTACATTTTTGGCCTCCTCTACGACCTGGTGTGGCTATATGACTGAGTTTTCACTGATGGAATCTAAGTGAGAGTGTCCTATGCCAACATCTAAGAATCATCAGAGGCAGTTGTCACCAGCTCTTTGCCCTTTAGTCTTCCTTTTTTCCAACCTACTGCTTGGAATATGGATGTGATGACTGAAGTTCTATCTTGGTTCTTGGAGGAAAAAAAAATAGTTACTCTTGGCATAATCAAGTAGAAAGTTGCAGAAGCCTGGGTCCCTGAGAACTTTGTGCAGCAAAGCTGTCATACCTGCCCTAGATTACCTACCTCCACACTTTCACCCAGAGAAGAAATGAATTTTCACCATATTTAAGCTGCTCTATCAGAGAAAGAAGTTGTATTACTCACAAGCAAATATAATTCTAAAATATGAACGGTTCCGGCAATGTCTTTAATCAACACTCTGAGCTTTTATTTTATTTTATTTTATTTTAAAGATTTTATTTATTTATTTGACAGACAGAGATCACAAGTAGGCAGAGAGAGGAGGAAACAGGCTCCTTGCCGAGCAGAGAGCCCGATGCGGGGCTCAATCCCAGGACCCTGGGATCATGACCCGAGCTGAAGGCAGAGGCTTTAACCCACTGGGCCACCCAGGCGCCCCACATGCTAAGCTTTTAAATTAGCAATGGTGTCTAAAGATTTGTTACTGGGTCCAAGTCGGAGAGGGGCTCATAATCTCAGAAGTGAACTGCCTGGGTTTGGGTTTTAAAGCTTGGGTGCAGTGTTTGCATCTGGCTTCCTGTTATTTGTATGGGGTATCCTCTGTATTTCAGCCTATAGACTTGGACTTAGTTTGAGCTCTGCTCCCTGGGGAACCCAACATTTGATAGATTCTGCTCCACTTGGCAAGTATCTGACTGACTATGCCAGTTCCATCTCTGACAAGTAGGGATGAGTTAGCAAACCAAACAAGGGGGAGGGTGGCTAGGTTAGAGCCAAGACAGAGGTGAGTTCAGAGGGTGAGCTGAGTGAAGTGGCAGCAGCATGGCAAAGAATTTGAGCCCACACTTGGTGCCTGGAAAAGCAGGACCAGGAGAAAAATATGCCAGGCTGTTGCTAGGGTGATTTGATTTGCCCTTTCAAAGACCTGCTTATGCCCAGATGAATTATAACACATCATGATCCCTTTCCAACATGGGTATAGGAAATAGACACTCTAAAATACTCTGTGGGAGTACAAATTGGAGAAAATTTGACAAGTCCCTTAAATATTTTAAATGTGCATTCAGTAGGAGCCAAATATTTTTTAAAAGAGGTGAAGGAACTCAGAAGAAACACTGGAAATACATGTGTTTATAATTTAATATTGTTCAAAATGTCTTACTTAGGCAATAAGAGAAACAGACCCACATTCACATATATCCTCTATTCCCAACAGTACTAACAAAAACTAACAGGAAATACATAAAACCTATATGAAGAAAACTGTACAGTTTCACTGGAGTTTGTATGAAGGCTAAAACTCTCTCTCTCTCTGTGATGATGCCTATCATTCTGATACATAGAAAACCAAGAGATATAAGTGATAGCTTAACACTAGGGATCAGTAATATGGCTAGAAGTAAAGGAAATACATAGAACTTATTATGCATTGGCAGCATTAATTAGAAAATGTAAACGGGGGAAAGGCAGAATTTAAATCAATGAATAACTGATTGGTTAATCAATAAATAGTTTTAGGAAATTTTGATAGCCAAGTAGGAAAATAAAATTACATTCTTTCATCAGATGACATACACGCAATCCAGGTGATTTAAATATGCAAATAAAGGGATGCCTGGCTGGCTCAGTTAGTTACCTCAGTTGGTTAAGAGTTTATCTCAATCCCCATGTAGTCTCACTTTTTGCTCAGTGGAGAGCCTCTTTCTCTCTGTCCTCCCTGCTCATGCTCACTCTCACTATCTCTGTCTCTCTCTCAATAAATAAATAAAATAGTTTAAAAATATGCAAATAAAGAACATGAAGAATAAAATATGGGAGTGTTGGAGCACTAAAACAAAATATAGAAGACTATTTTTTGATATGAAAAACGCCTATTGAGACCCTCAGTAAAAAATTTAAAACCAGAAGATTTGACAGTCGATGAATGTATTTGTTTTCCCTGTAAGTTGGCCCTATCCTTCTCTAGCTTTTCTGTTCTCTTACTTTATAGATATTTGAGGGATATGGCAGGCAAACTCTGCCTGGCTTTTCCTGACATTTGCATACATCTGAACTTATTTGACAAGATTACATCTGGCTTTATGGAGAAGTGGGGAAAGAGAGAGACAAAGGAGATAGACAGAGGGAGACACAGAAGATAGTGATTCAGATGTGGTGAAGGCTGCTTGGGGTAGCAACCCGATGAAGGTGTCACTAGCTCTAGGGTCACAATTCTTCAAAAATCCCCGAGTATGGCATGGAAACAGCAGAATCATCAGACACCAAGGGATCACAGGCTTGGAAAACAAGTGTCTGTGCAGCAGCCCTGTGGACAGCAGGCTAGAGCTCTCTGCAGCACTGAGTAGTTTTAAGAATGCTCCAGGTTCTTCTCAAAACCTTGTGGCTTGGCCTGGGGGCCAAATTTGAGGGAGATTCCCAGTTAGATGTGTAATTTAATCCCCTCTTCCATGTCAATAAGATAGGCCTCTGAGCTTGTTTTAAATAAATAAAATAAATGACATTTCTTGCATACCCATGTTTAAAGTGACTCAGTTGCAACATTGTTAAGTAGCATGGGGAGAAACAGACACCATGAGAAAATAAGCGTAACTATGTAGGAAGCCTGTTTGACAGTATGTGTCAACATGCAAAGTGAGTATGCTTTCTCACAAGCCATCGTAATCCCAGGACTTCACCAAAGAAGTTTCCTTATTGAGTCAAGTAAATAGATCTACTGCAAAATTGCTTATAATGGCAAAAGGATTTTGGGAATCTCGGCATGCTTTTTAGTAGGGAACTGCTTAAAAAAGTTATGAAATAAATCATGGTACATACATACAATGGAATATTTTGAAGCATTAAAGGTGATTATATGCCCCAAATCCTTAATCCCATCTCTCCTGCCTTCCAACATCAGAGCTCCTGGCTTTCAGGTCTTCAACCTCTGGGACTTACACCAGTGGACCCAGTTCTCAGGCTTTTGGCCTCAGATTGGAAGATACACCATTGGTTTTCCCAGCTCTCAGGCCTTCAAATTCAGAGTACCACCACCATCTCTGGTTCTCCAGTGTGTAGATGGTAGACTGTGGGACTTCTTGGCCCCCATGATTGCATGAACCAATTCTTATATATTAAAAAAAAATCTCCTCTTATCAATATGTAATATATTCTTATTCTTTCTCTTTGGAGAGCCTTGACTAATCCAAGTACGGATACTCATACTTTTCTCCAAATAAGTCACAGGTTCCCAGTGGACATGTCTCTTATGGGGGCACCAAATAGTACCCTAGAGATGCGCAGCAAAACATCTCAGTGGGAATTCTCGAAGGATAAGATTTCAAGAGATTTTTACTTTTTCTTATGCTGAACTGTATTTTAAAATAAGGAACATGCATTGTTTTTCCAAAACCAATAGAAAAAAAGAAAGGAATGTTAACAACTAGAGTTTGCTGGGGTGTAGAGAATTGGGAGTTTCATGTACCATTGGTATAATTGAAAATTGATAGAGCTTTTTAGAGGGCAATTCGACAATTCAATTCCTAAGAATGTATCCTGTGGGAGTATTTGTACCCTTACACAAAGATGTATGCCCAATGATGCCCATTACAGCATTGTTTGTGGTGGCAGAAATGAAAAAAGTAGTCACTTTTTGCGGTCGGTATCCTCTAGGCAAAGTCTCCTTACGGGTCTAGTGTAAGAATACACAAACATTTATGCATTACACAACCATGAGAAGCAGGAGAGAGGGATCCTTTTCTATATGGTGATAGGGATAGAATGTTGCAATATATTGTTTATTTAAAATAGTAAGTGAAAAACAGCATATAGAGTGTGATCTCATTTAACATTACTACAGGCATGCTTCCTTTTAATGCAATTTGCTTTGTTGTGCTTCACAGACGCTTTATTTATTTATTAATTTTCTTTTTCTTTCTTTCTTTCTTTTTTTTTTTTTTTTAGAGAGAGAGATTGTGGGTGAGGAGCCATGAGAGGGAGTTAGAATCTCAAGCAGGCTCTGCACTGGGCTGATCTGGATCTTAGGACCCTAAGTCCTAAGACTTAGATCCAGAGGTCCTTAGATCCAGAGCTGGATCTTAGGACCCTAAGTTCACTATCTGAGCTGTAATCTAAGCATTTAACTGACTGAGCCACCCAGGCACCCCACGCTTTTTTTTTTTTTTTTTTTTACAAATTGTTTTGTGATAACCCTGCATCAAGCAAGTCTATCAGCGTCATTTTTTTCTAACAGCATTCACTCACTTCAAGTGTTTGTCACATCTTCGGGAGTTTTTAGCATATTTCAGACTTTTTCATTATCTTTATGTTCATTATGGTGATCTGTAATCAGTGATTACGACTCACAGAAAGTTCAGAGGATGATTACCATGTTTTAGGAATAAAATATTTTTAAATTAAAGTGTTGTATATTTCCTTTTTAGACACAATTTTATTGCACACTTAGTAGACTACAATATAGTGTGAATATAAATTTTATGTGGACTGAGAAACCAAAAAATCCATTTTATTCACTTTATTGTGCTATTCACTCAATGGCAGGGATCTGGAACCTAACCTTCAGTATCTCCAAGACACATTCATATTTTTATATGCTCAGGAGAAAAATCCCAAAGGATATCTACCAATTGGTTAGCAATAATTATCTCTGATTAATGGCATTACAGAATTTTCACTTCCCATTTTATACATTTCTACATTGTCAGAACATTTTACAATAAGCATCTATTATTCCTATCATAAGAGGGGAAAACAATGACCCTTTTAAAAAAGAAAAAAAAGAAGAAGAAAAGAAAAACCCCACAGAGAGCAGCATTGTTCCAGAGCTGGGTCTTCGGCCAAGATTTAGACTCTGCTGCACAGCGGTGGACAGGACCTTGCTCAGCTGGAGCTTGTGAATAGCTTGACTGACATTCTCTGCCTGGCCTGCACTTTCATTCATCTGGCATGGCTCAGCTGGGAACCCCCTTGAAACTTCCATGAAGGGGTCCTTCCTGCTGAGGGTGTGATATTGGTCATTTCTTAGTTTTCTGTCCAGCCAGAGGGCCAAATGCTACCAGCTATGGGATCAAGCTCTACTTAGCTCATTACTTCCTAGTTGTGTAATCTGGAATAAGTTATTTAACCTCTCTAGGCTTTCTACCGCAACGGTCGATTTTGAAGATGAAGCTAAAAAACGTGTAAAATTCCTTCCCAGTTATTGCAGCACAGTAAGTATGTAATAAATGTCGATTCACACCCCCACCATCACTGCCACTCCTTTTCCCCTTTCAGATTCCCTGGCAGATGGAAAATTAAGAGCAGTGGTTCTCAGTGGGTGCTCTGCCATTTTCTTGGTGGCCTTTGATAAATGCGGGGGAGGAACATTTTTTGGAGGTCTCCATGATGAAGAAGCTACTGCCTTTGACTTGATCTGTGGGCAAGATCCAGGATTGCCAGATGTCTCCTGTAAGACAAGAGACAGTCCAGGCAATAAAAATTATCTTGTGGGTGCCTGGGTGGCTCAGTCGTTAAGTGGTTGCCTTTGGCTTAGGTCGTGATCCCAGGGTCCTGGGATGGAGCTCTGCATCTGGCTCCTTGCTCAGTGGGAAGCCTGCTTCTCCCTCTCCCACTACCCCTGCTTGTGTTCCTTCTCTTGCAGTGTCTCTCTCTGTCAAATAAATAAATAAAATCTTTAAAAAAAAATCATCTTGCCTCTCACATAACTTGTCAATATCCCAGAAGATATTCCTATAAGTTAAATACCTATTTATATTATCTGAGTTTAGGAGTTAATTGCAGGAGCACCTGGGTGGCTCACTGGGTTAAAGCCTCTGCTTTCGGCTCTGGTCATAATCCCAGGGTCCTGGGATCGAGCCCCGCATCAGGCTATCTGCCCAGCAGAGAGCCTGCTTCCTCCTCTCTCTCTGCCTGCCTCTCTGCCCACTTGTGATCTCTCTCTGTCAAATAAATAAATAAAATCTTTAAAAAATGTTAATTGCATTTTATATAGTAACGTATTTCCTAGGAGGAAGATTGTATTTTGTTTTGCTTGGATTTTATCACTGTTTTTTCAAAATCACATTCTGATAAGAGTTCCTTTTCTATGCTATTTGAGTTTTCAAATAAAACACACCTCTAACCATCTGCCTTTGCTGTAGCTACAAGTTGGTTTGGTCCATAGATACAACCATCTGACCACATCTAACTATTATATCTTCTAGAGTGTTCATTCCTAACTAAGCATTTACACAATGAAATCCATACTAGTCTATTATAAATTATTTTCCTATTATATCTTTTATATTAGTTTGAATATTAAGTTTTTGAATCTATGTGTATATAGATTGTATTATTTATGACTTTTATTTTGGAATCATAAAGGTAGCATTCAAGACAGTTATTACAAAAAGAGGAGATGACAGTGTCTAGAAGAGCAGTCTTTCAATTGCATCAATAATCCCAGAGGAGAACACCTCTCTTGAGAACTTGGATGGGTTCAAGAACTGCGTGCTTTGAAGTGTACAGCAGTGACATGGACTAAAATTCAAGCTTCTCGCCATTCCCATTTCCACAGGGCTGTAGATAACTGTGACCAATGTTCGTCCCTCTGGAGGCAGAACCAGGGAGGCCAAAGGAGCCAGAATAACTCTTATGTTCAGTTAGAGAAATGGAATAATCTTGCTGTCCTTTCTACTTTGTTAGACCAGAAAGCAAGAGATACATCGTGAGTCTGTAAATGAAGTGAAAGGCAAGAAGCCAGAGATGCCAAGTGCATGGAAGAGGGGCAGGGATGGGGACAGTTGCTGGTAGGTGGAGGATGAATGAAAGCTGGGCAGGGAGTAGGGTGAAGAATGTGGAGCTGTTTTGGCCATAGCAGGTCTTTATTATGTGAGCTAGGCAGCAGCATGGCTGCTAGACCTGCATGCTTCTACTGAAGTCTGACTGCTTGTTGCATGGCTTATTAAAGGTGTCATCTAGCATTTGAAAGACAAGAAATTAAGACACCTGCTCCCCCAAGTTTCTATGCCAATGGGTCAGAAGATGGATGAAAACCATCAAAAACTGCCAACAAATGAACCATTATATCTATTCTGGAATACTCAGTTAACTTTTATCTTAGTTTATTTCTGGGGTGACTGAATGTCTTGCTTCACAGACTCACTGAGAACATTAACACAGAATGACCCATGATAACCAATTATGAGGAAATAAATGATTTACAAGACCTCCTAATGGATTTCAGGCTACAGACAGTCTGCAGAAGTGAAATTAGTAATACTAATAGCAATAAAGAAAACAAGAATAGAATGTGGAGTCAAAATGTAAAAATGTTAGTTCTGTAGTCTAGTTTATTTTAAATTGTAAGACAAATTGGAAAGCAAGATTTGCTGAGGATATGTAAAATGGATGTCCTGTGCCCAAAGAATAACCCACTGCTTCTGTCAAAGTGAGGAACTCTATCAGAAGGAGAGTAGTATGAAAAATCCTTCTAAAGGAGGATGTCAGAAAGGAGTTAGGAAGATATTTTATGTAGATGAGAAGTAAAGGTTTATTAAGGATACAAAATGTAAGACAGGATGCAAGTTAGGTGGCTTTAGAAACATTTTGTCTATGTCATTTCTTGACATCTGGCCTGTCACTCACCATATCATCTTGTTTTATACACATTTGTACATGTTTTATAAATATATATATATGTGTGGATAGATTAATGCCATGCAGGACTGAGGACAGGAAGATCAACCTGGTTCCAAAAACCCAAGCACGACGTGAGAAAGGAGTCAATTTCATGGGTTTTTGAATATGGAAAGGAAAGGAGTGTAGAGAAACTACGTAGTGGGAGAAGGTGAGAGAGAAGAATCTCTTGATGCTTGGGCGTGTGAGTTGAAAATGGGAATGGGCCAATTAGATTTGTCCTACTGCAGAGACCATGGGGATCATGCCAAACCAATTAAAATGTCAGCATAGTAGGTATTTGCATCTATTAGAAATGTGAGTACCATGCCACCAGTCCTCATAATAAATGTGACTTGTAGCATGGAGGCCATGAGATGGTACTTGTGAAAAAGGTTGGTAAGAAATGTTTTTCTTCAAAGACTTGGCTTTGGTGCTGTTGAAAAGCAGAGCTAGAAAGCTAAGTTATTAGTATTTGGCCAGGGATTTATTAATCTTGCTTATATGCAGTAATAGCTAACCATATTAACGATTTTAAATAACCTCAAACAGTTCAGTGATTCTGAGAAAAGCTAGTGAGCTCATACTAAGCAGGTCCATTGGTGTCTTGATACGAATTAGCACAGAGATCCTCAAACAAATCATTTTTTTTTTCACTTTCTCCATGATGGTTTCTAATAACTCTGCATGTGCTTCTCCAGTTTTTATCCCTGGCTACACACTGGCCAAGGAATATCCAAAGTAGTACACCCATTACAGGATTCTTTTCTGCATCCCTTGAAGCCTATGTAGAAGACCTACAGAGAAAAATAAAGAATAAGCCGATTTCAGAAATCTACTGGGTAGGAAGCTTTGAAATCAGCTTGAGTACTAATTTAAAAGAACAACCCAGAAGCACGAAAGTTTCTGAACAAGACAGGAAGAATTAAAATAAGATTTTAACACTTAATGATAGTTACTGTCATAAGGTAAATGAGGGAAAGATCTATGGGAGCTTCCAAGATGAAAGCCTCTGATTTAGTCTGTTTGGCTGTTATAACAAATTACTACAAAATACCACAGCATGAGTAGCTTATAAGCCACAGAAATTAATTGCTCACGGTTCTGGAAGCTGGAGTCCAAGGTCAGCATGGTAGGGTGGGGGCCCTCTTCCAGGTTCCAGGCCTGTTGTATCCTCATCTGGCAGAAAGGCTCCATCTTTTCCTGTCTTCAGACATCCGAGCTCCTGGTTCTCCAATCTGTGGACTCCAGGACTTACACCAGTGACCCCCTGGTTCTCAGGCCTTCACATTCAGGCTGAATTATGTCTCCAGGTTTCCTGATTCTCCAGCTTGCAGATGGCAGATTGAAGGACTTCTTGGCCTCCATAGCCACATGAGCCAATTTCTGTAATGAATCTCCTGTATCCTATCAGTCCTGTTTCTCTGGAGATCCTGACTAATACAACATTGTAGCAAATGAAATGGAAAATAAGTAGAGTTTCGGAGTTTTTCTTAGTGCCTGGAAAAAAGGTGGGGGAGGGTTATCAGAGATGTTTCTGATCAAGAGGTAATGTAATTTGAAGCTATGCCACGGGTGAGCATGGCGTGAGAGACGCAAAGGGAACAGGTGCTAACACTGAGCAGATTAAACAGCAAGACCAGGAATGAGTATTAACACCAGTCATGGGGCAAATAAATTTAGAAATGCAAGGTCACTGGATTTTTAAGCAGAAGAAACCACTGTTAATGGCAAATGAGAGGTAGTCAAAGGGAGGGGAAGCATTCAAGAAAAGCAAAGGAATAGTGAAATTACCACAAGAGATATGAGGCTGGGGAAACAAAAGAAGAAAGCAACAAAATATGGCTGGAGCTCAGGAGATACTCTGAAGTATGTCCATGAGAGACACATTAAATTTGAAAAGCATGAGAAAGGGCCAGAATCCCTCTGGTTGTTTTAGAATGCCTGCTACTTTTATTGCTCTATAAAGTATGACTTGTGGAGCCTTGAAATTGTTTCGAACATAGCATAATAGATAGGGAGAGTGCACAGTCTCAGCACATAGCACCTCTGTGTGTCATCAATCCACAAGAAGGATAAAGGCAGTGCCACAGATACAAGGGTAGATGAGAAGCTGATGGATGAGAGACATCACAGGAGAGACAGACACAGCAATGGGAATAATGATGAAAAAAACAAAGGAAATAAGTGTGGGAGGGAATAAACATTTATTTCATAATATGAGCCAGATGCTCTAAATACATTATCTCATTCAACCTCCACCAGAGCTCCAAGGAGCACACATCACTGAAACGCCTTCTTACGACTGAAGAAACAAGAGGTTAAGTAATGTGTCCAAGACCACAGAGTCACAATGGATCTGAGACTGTATTCAGAACCTGATATCGTGACGTTTGTCTTCCTGGGATGAGCAAATAGCATCTGTAGGATAGAAGAAACAAAAGGAAAAAGAGCTAAGGTGAACTTACTAAATAGAGGAAATCCTAGAAATATGATATTAAAACATGAAAAACCACCAGTCATCAAAATCAAGGGTGTCATTGGACTGCTATAGGAAATGCCCCTGGACTACTGAGGAAATGATAACTATTTAAGAAAACTTAATTTTCAAGGCTGGAAGGGTGGGAAGAGCCTTATATTAATCAACTGAGACATAGTATGAAAATTGTAAATAGAGTAGCGAATGCCATGTTTCCTCTGGCATAAAAATATGGCCAGATTGTGGCAACAGTGCAAGAATTATATGAAGGAGAGCCCCCTGGAGAAGAGTCATCTCCCCCGCCCCATCCTTCTATCAGCCAGACTTCTCTCAGCAACTCTGATTTGGGGAAATAAAAACGGCGGAAATTCAGCATTTGCTCTTGGCAACAGTTGCCTTCTTTTAGGCCACCCCCCACATTTCCCACTTGATCTATCCATTGTATTATGTATCCACTTCTGAGATCTCAATGGATACTTTCAAATAAAAAACCTCTAGCAAGTAGTATAAAGGCTATCTCCCTCACTAATGATTTTCTTAGGCTCCATGACTTTTAGTCCACGTAGAATAAATAAATCAATAAAATGTAAAATGTGTCTTCCCTGGACACAACATTTCTGAAAATTGTTTATTTCATGAGAAATGCATGACAGATGGTATGAGTAGTGGTGAGGCATTCAAAACAGTACAAAGTTTCCTACTGTTCTGTCAGATGTTTCCACTCTCTGTTCCATCCATTAAATGCTGACTGATTTTTCCTCCACGAACTTCACTTTGGCTTTTTAAAAATAAATAATGCTTTAGGTATTCACTTAAGATTTTCTTATACTATGACAGGAAACCTCCATCTGAAATGTAATTTTCACATGACACAGAATAACGGGTTGGAAGCATCTACTATAACTTAAATCATCACAACACGTAAAGAGTATGGTACCCATTGGTCAAAGGGTATTCCTTACATTCTGAATGATTATTGAAATTACTCAATTCAATGTGTAGGCCGGTGCATAGGTAATAGTTAAATATGTCTAGTTTAAAAAAAAAAAAACTACTATAAAATTCGAAATGTTCAATCAGGTATTAACAGTTTTGAAAAACACTACCTATAAAAAATTGTCTTACCTCAAGTCTAATTAAATTAGGCGTATCCTATTCTATTGGATAAACTGAATGTTAGTCTCCTTGAGGCCCACTCCATTTTCTGACTGTGACTGGGCAAATGCATACAACTGGAGTATATGCATGCAAGCATGTGTACGTGTGCACATACACACAACTTTCAACAAGATATTGTTTAAATATGGTCCTACATGACCCAGGATGTCCCAAGCCTACTACACAGTACTGTTTCATGCCGTGTGTGTTATTTCCCCTTTTGGAATCTTCTGGAAGATAATTTTGAATAAAAGAAAACTTGTAAGCATAGGGATGGAGATGTTTTAGATGGGCATTTCGGATGGCAAGTGTATCATATTTTTATCTGCCTGGTGACTCAGATCCTTTATAGAATTGAGTGACTCAGCATATGCTGATCTATGGTCAAAACTAAAATTTCTGTCACTTTATCAGAAAGACTACAATCTCAAGTAAGAAACAAGAAAAAAGAAAGCTATTTAAAAGAAAGACCCTAATTAAAGGCCAAAGACTTTTCAGCAAAACCGTATCTGCTGAAAATTAGAACATTTTCAAGACTATTCGGGAAATAAATTGAATCTATTTGGCAACCTTCACCAAATGGAAAGTACTGCAGCTCCTTCTGCCAGTTTTTTTGTGTGCAACTGACCAAGGCTAAATAAGAAACAAAGCCCAAACTCCTTTGATTTAATTTTTCTTTTTTTTTGGTCTGGCCAGCAAACCAACTTAACGAATTATTTTATTTTTATAGAAGAGATTTGCAAAGAAGACTGCCATCTGTAATTGTTTTTTTTTTTAACCCAGCATTCAGTAGCATAATTGGCTAAAATTTTGTTGTTGATAGAATCCTAATGATAATTACAAACGGAAGAGAAAGAAAAGGAGGATATTGAAATCTGAGTAATTTGAAGCAATGTTTTTAAAGTGGTAGAAGAATAATTCCATTCTGCAGACCTGCCTTCTAGCTTCCTTTTCTCCCAGAATTCAGATTTGTGATAAGCACAGGTGGGTCCTTTAGCTTTAGAGATTTGATTTTCATTAGGGATTAATGGGGAGGAAGTTTGGGCTGAAGAAGGGAGTGAGGGAGAGGGAGAGAGAGAGAAAACCAGCTAGCAATTGGAGCACACTGCATGTGGCCAGCAGTCCAGAGAAGACATCAAAATCACATTGTTCTGACTTCCAGGGTACATGCTAAGCTAAGCTCATAGGAGAAGAAAGAAAATAGGAGTTCTTTTTTTTTTTTTTCCCTGAAGTTCACTACTTACTTTCACACATATTTTAAGGGGTGTGTGGGTGGCTCATTCTGTTAAGTGTCTGTCTTCTGCTCAGGTCATGATCTCAGGGCCCTGGGATAGATCACCATTGGCAGGCTCCTTGCTCAGCGGGTAGTCTGCTTCTCCCTCTCCCTCTGCCTCTCCCCCTGGCCTGTGCTCTCTCTTTCTCTCTCTCTTGCTCATTCTTTTTCTCTCTCAAATGAAATCTTGGAAGGAAGGAAGGAAGGAAGGAAGGAAGGAAGGAAGGAAGGAAGGAAGGAAGGAAGTATTGAGTACTTAATACCAATAATTACAAAGTTATTAGCCTAAAATAGCAATTTCATTACCAAAAGGTGAATACCGTCACTAAAGAATGACATTCTTGGGTTCTGATTCTTTATTCTGATAGAAAGATTTAGTAAGATTCTACTGAGACTAAATGTTGTCTTGGAGCAAGGGAGACAGGAGCAGCATTAATTATCTTTGACCATTTGTTTTGGTCAAATATGCTAGTTAGCATCAAGATTTAGGTCAACCACTCCATTCCCACCTCAACCAAATGTTCCACTCAAGTTGTAAAATGTCAACAAAATCAGATACCATCCTTACATCCTTACATACAATGGGAATCCTAATCTAACAGGATTCCCATTGCCCTTAGAACGAAACACAAATACCCCTCCATGGCCAATGAAGCCTTCTACAGCCTATCCTCACTCATTCCATCTCCTACTACCCTCCCCCATTACTCTCCTGCTACCTGGTCTTACTTGTTTTCCCATAACATGCTGAGTTATTTTATTCTATTTTATTTTGATTATGTATTTATTTCTTTATTTTATCTCTACACACTGCTCCTTCTATCTGAAATACTCTCAACTCAATCTTCATGGCTTGGCTCAAATATTATTTCCTCAGAAACTTTCCCTGAGAATCTTCCCTTGAGACCTTCCCTGACCTTTTTACTGACCAGCACCTCACCCTGCTTTAGTTTCTTCCTAGCACTTATCTTTATTTGAAAATTCCTGTCTCTTTGTTTGTTGACTTGCTTGTTGCCCATCTTCTGTTGCTAAAATGTAAAAAATATGGAAGCATGAACCTCACTTCTCTTCCCCATTGTTGTGTTTCCTGTGCCTCTGGCAGTGGGTGCCACCTATTTGCTGAATAAGAGGAAGTTTAGGGGAAAATCCTTGATTGAGAACTCTATTCACAAGGCCTCTGGTTATTGGAGCATCATATCTCTTCTCCATTTTTCAGGTCCTTCCAGTTTAAGTCACTCAGTTCTTAGCTATTTTCCCAGGTTTGGGAATCCCATCTCACTCCAATTCCGGTCCTTCTGTCCTCAACCTTTGCTTATTGCCTTGGCACAAGCCCTGTGGCATACTTTAACACTCCCTCTGCTGATGCTCCCAACCAGACCCACATGGGCAACTTAATTTCTCACCATGGCTTCTAATGTTCCACGCAGCTATGGGATGTAGAAAAAAAAGCCTGGATTTGAGTTTGAGTCTCATGCCACTCTGTGACATTTAGGCAAATCATTTAAAACATGAAACCTTTCTGCAGGAATGTTTTCTGAAAGCCTGGAGGTGCAGTGGAAGAGAGAATGGAAAGGAGACTCCCAGGTGTTTGACCTGTATAAACAGAGCTTTGTTTACGGAAGTGGAGATAAATGCTAAACCTAACCCTAACCCTGACTGGGGAGGAAGGGCACAGCTTCATTTGGGAGGTGTTAATTTTGAAACACCAATTAAACATATAAACTTAGAGGACATGAAGGCAGCTGCTATGTAAGTCTCGATATTAGGAGAGAGGTCTGGGTGAGAGGTACAGTTTTAGAATCTTTAACATGCTGGAAGTATTTAATGCCTCAAGACTGTATGAGATAACCTACTGTCACCTATAGCATCAAAATGGAAGAAGGAAGGAAGGAAGGAAGGAAGAAAGGAAGGAAGGAAGGAAGGAGGGAAGGGAGGGAGATGGCCTAAAGTCTGAGAGCTGGGCCTGCAAATATTCAGAAGTTAGTACACTGAAGAGCAACAAGCAAACGAAGGGCCCATGAGGGAGAAGAAAATCCAAGAGTATGTAAAGAAATGATAAGTTTCCTCTAAAATCCATTCCATATGTAACAACTTTAAAATATTTACTAAGTATATAATCAGTTCAGGTCATTTCAGTTTAACCCAAAGAATCAGACCTGTCATGAATCCTGCCTTCGAGGTAATGGTAGCCCAGTAGATGATTAGGTGTCTACAGATTATTTACATGCAAGGTAAAAAAGTGATATATGGGTCACAAATAATAACATGAGATTTAAAAATGTGGTTACTAAATGCAATGTAATATCCTGGGTTGGATCCTGAAACAGAAAAGGATATTAGTGGAAAAAACAGTGACATCTGAATTAAGTCTAGAGTTTAGTTAATAGTATTATATATACCTTTGTTAGTTTCTTAGTTTGAACAAATTTGCCATTGCAATTTAAGAGTTAATCATCAGTGGAGCGCCTGGGTGGCTCAGTGGGTTAAAGCCTCTGCCTTTGGCTTGGGTCATATCCCGTGGTCCTGGGATCAAGCCCCCGCATGGGGCTTTCTGCTCGGCAGGGAGCCTGCTTCCCCCTCTCTCTCTGCCTGCCTCTCTGCCTACTTGTGATCTCTGTCAAATAAATAAATAAAACCTTTAAAAAAAAGTTAATCATCAGTGACGCTGAGAGACATTCGGGTATTCTCTGTAATATTGTTGCAATTTTTCTGAAAACCTAAAGTCATTTAAAAAAAAAAAACTTTATTAAAGTGTGCAGACACATAGATGAGAAAGACCCAGACGGAAGAAGCCTACGCTGGGAAAGCCTCATGGATCCAGTGTAGATTGTATTGACCGGAGAGCTAATGCAAAACTAAAGAGGGTGTATATTCTAAGCAGAGTGAAAACATTGACAAAGGCAAAGAGGTACAGTTCTGACTAACCAGCAACTCTCACACAGCAATAGCTCTTCCACTAAGTGGCTCAGAGTGTTATTTAGAACCATTTCCCTGCCAGACTCAGAAGTGGGAGACCAATCACTACATTTAGGTTTCGCCTCATGTCCCAGGCTTCTTGTCTATCATCCAACCCAGTTCCCTCAGAAACTATCTGTCCCCATCTAGTGGCTCTTGTTTTCTTCCCTAACCTATGATGGGGACATCTAACAGTGTAGAGCTGCTCTGACCAAGCTCTTTTGACATAGGACTATTTTGGCATCACCTTATTCATGTTACAGTTTCAATTCAGATGCCCCTTAAAAAAAAAAAAAAAGATTTCTTTCTTTCTTCCTTTCTTCCTTCCTTCATTCTTTTTTTTCCTTCCTTCCTTCCCCTCCCACCCTCCCTCCCTCCCTCTCTTTTTCTCTTTCTCTCTTTCTTTCTTCCTTTCTTCATTTCTTCCTCAGGGACTCTTGAGCATTTTGTTGGAGGAGCTGCTTAGTACTTACCCTTTCGTCCTTGAAGTAAAGCAGGGCCTGAGAAAAGACGCAGTGCTCCGTGGGTGAGGCACTCAGGGTCTGTGCTCGCTATTCCATTATCGACTGTTTGTGTAAGGTGTAACTATAATCCTTGTCTTCAGCTTTTCTGAATAGCTTCTTTACCATGCTAGTAACTTAACTATTGTGTTGTTGTCAACATGGAAGGAAATGAAGTAATGTCACTCAGGGCCTGGAATAAAAGACGTGCCTAATGACATTGGCATTATGCTCAAGAAGACACCTCTTCCTAAGAGGAGAGGCTGTGTCTTATTCATTTTGGAAACGCCCATAACACAATGCCTAATGCCTGTCAAGTTGAATGCTCTTAGGAAAACATAAAAGCCTGTTGAGATATCTCTCAATCACACTTGAGAATTGAACTATATTGCTAGTCCTCAGTATATAGATATTGTAATGCTTTGTATCATAGCTGTCTTGGCATTAAAGGGCTCTCATTGTATGAATTTTACATAAAGAAACTAAAGATCAAAGGGGTTAAATGATTTGTTCAAGAGTTAACCAAAAGCTGGCTAGCCGCCCTGTTACTCTAATATTTCCTACTTCACAGAAGGTAAGCCAACATATATTAAATATCTATGCTATGTCAGATGCTATCATGGATACTTTCAAGTAAATATTTTTAAATCATGGGGTGTCTGGGTGGCTCAGTCAGTTAAACTCTTGGTTTTGGCTTGGGTCATGATCTCAGGGTCATGGAATTGAACCAGTCATCGAGCCCCTCACTGGGTGCAGAGTCTGCTCTAGATTCTCTCTCCCTCTCCCTCCTCCTGGTCATGGGTGCATGCACACTCCCTCTTTATAAGATAAATACATAAAGTCTTTTTTTTTTTTTTTAATTTACTTGATAGAGATCACACGTAGGCAGAGAAGCAGGCAGAGAGAGAGGAGGAAGCAGGCTTCCCGCTGAGCAGAGGGCCCGATGCGGGGCTTGATCCCAGGACCCTGAGATCCTGACCTGAGCCGAAAGCAGAGGCTTAACCCACTGAGCCACCCAGGTGCCCCAATACATAAAGTCTTTTAAAAACATTTTTTTAAAGATTTAAAGTCAGCACAAAGAGAGAATTCTTCAGTCTGATTTTGGTATTTGGATGCTACTTCCTGCATTTCACCAATTTCTGCCCTGACTACTGAATTGCATTTCGACTACAAGCAGTTAGAGTTGAATGCCTTGGTCTTAGAATGGATAGTGATCCTAAATTTTAGCTTGCTGTCTAATCTAATTAAGTTCCTCGAGTCATGTGACAAGTTTCAGATGACCTTCCTTACCGTAATTCTTTCTTTTCTTCATACCTGCTTTTTCTGCTATTCTATGACCAAGAAACTCAACATAAGATAACTCCTGTCACTGGGGTACCTGGTTAGTTTAGTCAGTTAAGTGTCTGGCTCTTGGTTTGGGCTCAGGTCATGATCTCATGGGCCGTGGGATTGAGCCCCACTTTGGTCTCCATGCTCAGTGGTCTGCTTGAAAGATTCTTTTCTGGGGTGCCTGGAAGGCTCAGTGGGCTAAAGCGTCTGCCTTTGGCTCAGATCATGATCTCAGGGTCCTGGGATTGAGCCTCACATCTCAGCAGGGAGCCTGCTTCCTACTTGTGATCTCTGTCAAATAAGTAAATAAAATCTTTAAAAAAAAAAAAAAAAGATTCTTTTCCTTTGCCCCAACCCTCCTCAAATAAATAAACAAATCTTAAAAAAAAATTTCTTCTCTCTGCCCCTCCCCTCTCAAATAAATAAATATAAACCTTTAAAAATCATTTATTTAGGGACGCCTGGGTGGCTCAGTTGGTTGGGCGGCTGCCTTCGGCTCAGGTCATGATCCCAGCATCCTGGGATCGAGTCCCGCATCGGGCTCCTTGCTCGGCAGGGAGCCTGCTTCTCCCTCTGCCTCTGCCTGCCACTCTGTCTGCCTGTGCTCTCTCTCTCTCTCTCTCTCTCTCTCTAACAAATAAATAAATAAAATCTTTAAAAAAAATCATTTATTTATTTGAGAGAGAGAAAGAGCATGTGTGAGAAAGCAGGAGGGGGGAGGGGCAGAGGGAGAGGGAGAAGCAGACTCCCCGCTGAGCATGGAGCCTGATGTGGGACTTCATCGCAGGACCCTGAGATCAGGACCTGAGCCGAAGGCAGATGCTTAACTGACTAAGCCACCCAGGTGTCCCAATAAATAAATCTTAAGAAAAGAAAAATATATAACTTCTGTCACAGTCAATGAATAATGTCATTCAGGTCAAAAACATTGCTTCTTTCTAGGTGAAAGTTGTACCTAATTCAGATAAGTTATAGTGTCACAATATGTGATGTGTGGCAATCTATGATAAAGAAACAGCCCATCTCCCTAGTCCTTTCAATGCAAAATTTTGTGATTCTGTGCTTCATTTCTATAATTAGAGGTAGAAATGTGTCATATAGATATTTACCATACCATACATATATAAGCTTGTCATACATATGACCTTATATGTAAGCTGACCATAATGAGTTTCATCTTACCTGTGAACATTAAAAAATACTTTAAAAACTGGACATATTAATCACAATATTGATGTCATCAAAATGAGTCTGTATTGTTTCTATCATATTTAAAAATGAATGATATTTTATAAAACCCTGTATTTCTGTTTAGACTCAATATGAAAGAGTACTTAGAGTTGAAACAGAGTAAAAATATAAGTTCAGTGGAAAGCTATGATGTAAATGGTTTCTGATAAAGCTTTATAGAATTTAGAGCTTGTCCTTTGTATTCATCAGATTAATTGTTAATATATAATAATTTAATAATTATTGTCTTCCTTTTTTTATATTTTAAGAAGCACAGAAATGGTTTGGAGCCCGGATCTCTTCTTCAGTTGAGCAGAATATTGTTACATGCCCGAGTTACTCCATTTGATAAAGGTTAAGATCTATTTGTTCAATATTTTCTCTTTCCTTCTGAAAAATTGTGGATTTTTTTCAATGAATTTGATTATAAATATTTGTTCTGTGCATACTAATGTTCTATTTGCCCACAACCATGCCTTTTGTTTGGCCTACTGGGTCCTTGTAGGGATGTTAAGGTAGATAGATGGATAGAGGTTTTTATTGAAACTTTAGGCTTTCTAAGTTTCTTGAGAATGCCCTTTATTACTCTTCTGCATAACAATGTTATCCTTTGAGCTGTGGGCAGCTTACAGAAGAAATAACTAAGGATATGAATAGAATAAGAAAACATTGTTTTTTAAAACCAATATTTAAAAATGCATGAATGTCTTCTATTGAATTATGTCACATATATTTGATGTCCCAATTTATCATAATTTCTTTTTTTAAGGTGATTTATTTATTAATTTGACACACACAGAGAGAGACAGTGAGAAAGGGAACATAAGCAGGGGGAGTGGGAGAGAGAAAAGCAGGCTTCCCGCTGAGCAGGGAGCCACATGCAGGGTTCACTCTCAGGATCCTGGGATGTGACCTGAGCCAAAGGCAGAGGCTTAATGACTGAGCCACTCAGGCACCCCACCAAAAATATATCATAATATCAAAGCAATTGCTTTACTCTATTTCTTTCATAATTTGCCTACATGCAATGGTCTGCCTAATCTTTTGTTCCTATAAGATATAGGAGAAGTTCCTTAAATTCTGTGTTTTCCACAAAGATTCCTTTGACAGAATTGCTTCTTAAAAAGAAGCTATCTTCAATAAGCAACCAATTAAATTCCCCATTAGGTCAAGACACATGGAAATGCTCCCTCCCCTGGCTGACTCCTGCCTATCCTTTCTTTACACATTTTGTTGTTTTTCATAAACATCTTCCCAAAACTATTCAGGCTTGCCAGGAGAAGACCTGATTCTGTTCTGTTTAGTGCAAACTCCCAGTTAGCAAATTCCTTCTAGTCTTATTCTAAGAATGAAATTCCACATGTCTTCATCAAGTTGTTTTATGTTAATCCCTTCACTCACTGATTTGTTTTTTTTTTTAAGATTTTATTTATTTATTTGACAGAGAGAGAGATCACAAATACGCAGAAAGGCAGGCAGAGAGAGAGGAGGAAGTAGGCTCATTGCTGAGCAGAGAGCCCCATGTAGGACTCGATCCCAGGACCCTGAGATCAGGACCTGAGCCAAAGGCAGAGTCTTAACCCACAGAGTCACTCAGGCACCCCAATTCGTTTATTTTTCCAGCAAATTTTTATTATCTGACTGAAATGTGTCAACCACAATATTTTAATCTAGACATGAAATAGGGATTGGAGAATTTTCCAGCCTTCATGGACTAATAATGGTGATACAGGTTTAGAAATAATCAAAATATAATATATGATAGATAAAGGTGCTAACTGTTATGTAAGTACAGAGGAGGAAGTAAGAAACTATTTTGGGAATACAAAATATTCCAGGAGAAGCTTCCCAGAAGAGTTAGGTCATAAAAATTGGGTAGGTTCCCATCAGGTGGCGAGGAAGAGCAGGAAAGGAACGGAATAGCAGCCAGTCAAGAGAAGAATCTCGGCATTTTCTCAAAGAAGGTATACAAATGGCCTATAGGTACATGAAAGAGAGGCTCAACATCACTAATCGTCAGGGAAATGCAAACCAAACCACAATGAGATATTACCTCATGCCTGTTAGAATGGCTGTTACCAAATAGATCAGAAAAGTGTTGGTGAGGACATGGAGGAAAGGGAATTCTTGTGCACTGATGGCAGGAATATAAATTGGTGCAGCCACTATGGTTTCCCAGGATGGAGTTTCTTTAAAAAAATCAGAAATAGAACTACCAGATAATCCACCAATCCCACTTTTGGGTATACATTACAAAGAAATAAACACACTATTTCAAAGAGATATCTGTATTTCCATGTTCATTGCAACATTGTTCACAAGAGTCAAGAAATGGAAACAATGTAAGTGTGTATATCAGGGGATGAATGGATAAAAAAGTAGCGGTATGTATATACAATGGAATATTATTCAGCCATAAAAAGAAGGAAATCTTGTCATTTGTGACAACATGGATGGACCTTGAGGGAACTATGCTAAGTGAAATAAGCCAGACAGAGAAAGACAAAAACTGTACATTTTCACTTATATGTGGAATCTAAAAAAGCTGAAATAATAGAAATACAGAATGAAATGGCAATCGCCCTGTGTTGGGGTAGGGTGGAGGAAGTGGGGACTTATGAGTCAAAGGTTACAAACTCCTAGCCATAAAATAAGTTTTGGGGCTCTAAATGCACAGAGTGGTGCCTGCCATTAATAATTGTGCACTATATGTTTGAAAGTTGTAGAGAGAACAAACCTAAAATATCACCACACACACACTGAGGGGTAATTATGGGAGGGAATGGAGGTTTAACTAACCTATTGTGGTTATCATTTTGTAATATATACATGTTTCAGATCATCACATTGTACACCTTAAACTTACGTATATGTCAGTGATATCTCAATAAAGTTGGAAAGAAAAAAAAGAAGTGTCTAGGAAAATAGAATTCGGCCAGATACTAAAAGGTCTATATCCCAATCACCCTGAAAACATGGGAGATTCCCAAAAGGTTTTCAGGTACAGATTGAAATAAATACACTTAACATCATAATTGCCTCTACATAATGTATATTGTCTTCCCTTTTCTGATATAGAATGTTTGTATGTTGTTTGTTCAATTTGGCTATTGTTATCTTTAGATATGACTTTATTGATGTTAGAAGTCTTAGCAGCCACAAATGGTCCAGAACCTTTTCTTATTTAATTAACTGTTTCCCTCCAAGTGCGTAGTAAGTACTCAGAAAATTCTGCATGATACTGGAAAGCGTTCCCTTCTTTCTCATTTAGGGGCCATCAAGATGCAGCTCATCTTTATTCTTATTAAATGTCACTTGGACCTTGAAAGCATTTTAGTGTTTTACTCATTATTTAGTTCATGACCTTGGTATGGTCTCAGTTCTTATTCAGGTCCTGCTGTAAGGAATTGAATCATAAAGGGAAAGGAGAAAGCCCTCTGCAGCCTATAGAACACAGAAGTCAGAAAAACACGTTTAGGAAATAGTGACTTTGTAAAACATAATTTAGCAAATCAAAAGAAAAATAGTAGACCTTAATATATAACCTTTAATGGGGGAACAGAACTCAGATCTACCCTTCCACCACAAACAGCTAAAACAATGGACAAAATACATGAAACAACTGTGTCTAGATGTTTGGCAAGAGGCGCTGCATATCTGTGATCTCTGATAAGTATTTTTTTGATCATACCCAGAGAAAGCCTTCTTTCCCACAGGCAGGAGACTAATTCATTGCCAAGGCTGAGGGTTGCTCCTGACCCCTCCCCAATGGGAAAGTCTATCTGGGAAATTGTGAGTGCCTAGAGGTGCCTGGAGCACCTCCTCCAACCTTGACAAGGGGGCTGAGATGTAGCCCCACCTGCTGTAGAGTCTTCAGCCCCATCTAACCAGAAGGGCTGGTGTAAACGTCTAGAAGCTGTGAACTCAGTGGTGCTCTAGCCAAAAGAAGGGTAAAAAGAGGGTGCCTGGGTGGCTCAGTGGGTTAAAGCCTCTGCCTTTGGCTCAGGTCATGATCCCAGGGTCTTGGGATCGAGCCTCATATCTGGCTCTCTGCTCCGCAGGGACCCTGCTTGCTCCTCTCTCTCTGCCTGCCTCTCTGCCTACTTGTGATCTCTGTCTGTCAAATAAATAAATAAAAATCTTTTTAAAAAATTAAAAAAAAAAAAAGAAGGGTAAAAAGAGCCAAAAGTTTGCAGAGCAAAACCAATGGCCCTGTTTGGCCAGAGAACTTGCATTGTAGGTTGGATTGAGTTAAGACAACAAACAGGGAGCTTTACTGGTTTTAGAACTGCTTCTCCCACTGCACCTGAGCAGGAACTCTAATTTGTAGACCCATTTACTACTGAACACAGACTTCGACCTGTCCAGCCAGGGAACTTAACCAGTCCATGGGAAGCTGCACAGCCCAGTCAACAGCCCTACATTCAGTGGCCCTTGAACAGAGAGCAAAACCCATGGCCTCCCTTGTCTACAGAGCAGTACCAGAGGCTTCACCCAACCAGGGAATTCAGGGCACACTCAGGTCTAATTCAGGCCACCACCAAACAAGGAGCTATGTTAGAGCCTGGACCCTGGCCTGCTGCCTTGCCTATCCCATAGGGCAGTGAAGATAACTCATAGTCCTAGCCACTGCTGAATATGCCATCTATTTATTTTTTTGCATGAATTGTCCCATGTTGGCCATTGGGATTTCCTTCAAATTGAGTCCTGTATCATTTTGACATAGTCCCATAATTTTGGAGTACCTCTTTATTTTCTGGTGCCACAGAATATTCCAGATTTATCTTGAACTTTTTTTTTGTCTCAGTCTTGGAATCAATCATTTCTCTATGGAGCTGTGGTTTCTTTTATTAAGGATTAGTTTAACGTATAGTGAATGAAAATGAGAGCTCATATTCTAACACTTTAAGTCAAGCCTAAAATATTAGTCTAGGAAACACTGTGAGTCATAGATCATAGTAGAAGGACAAGAAAAGGCATGTGAAAGCATGGGTTTTCATCAAGTGATCGGCTTTAAAACAAAAATGCTGTTGGCTTTCAGTTTTACCAGCTGAAACATATCTCGGTATTTTAGACACTATTAAACTTTTACTGGAGTCACAAAGTGATGATGGAGGGTGGTGTTAAACTGCCCTGTGGGATCTTGCTGAGCTGCACAGAGCTTCAGACATGGGTCATAAGCAGGACCACAGAGCTAATGTTTGAGTCATCATAAAATTCTGGGCTTGGAGCACCGTGCACAGGAACTGAGTTCAGAGTCAATGCATGAGCCACCTTTTTCCCCAAATGACTTGGTAGTAAGGGAATTGCTCACAATGCCCCGCTGAGCTCTGGCTGAAGTTCATCCACCTCTGTGAGGGAATCCAAAAGAGATTGTCAGTGTCTTTTGCACTGAGAAATGGAATTACAACACTAGAGACTTTTTCCATTGGCATTTCTGTGAAAAGGGAAGTTCAGTCACAATTTTAAAGAAATGACTATCATTTGGCCCCTTTCACTGGTAAACTCAGTTTTCAGAATGACTCTTTTGATTTTTTAATCAAACTTCAAACATCATTTCATATCTTTTCAACACAAGAGTGAAAATTGATATGATTTAGTATGTAACCGGAATCATAATGCTTGTCTAGTGCCCAAATCCTGAAGCTACCTAGGTAAAATTCCAGGCTTTTTTAACAAAAATTTTTTTAAAACCCTCAGAAAGTGTACACATTTTCCCATTCAAATTGGCATAAAGAGAGGGAAAGGAAGAGAGAGGGCACAGTCTTGACCTTTTTTTCAGGAGTACATTGTATTCATTTTTACATTTCTTTATCTTTTCTCTACTTTGTGTGTTTTTTTTTCAACACTTTGATTTAAAACAAAACAAAACAAAAAAAAATAGAACTGGAAAGAATCTCCTCTCCTTCCGTCCTAGTCCACTTGGAGTTAAGCTAGACTTTCTGAGGATAAAGAACTCACCAGGCCCCTGAATCATGCTGATGGTCAGTCCTTTTTCAAGTAGGAAAGCCTAGAAATATATCAGGGGTTGAGAGGTGTTAATAGGGGTTTCTTCCTGGGTTTTTCTCCCTGTAGCATGTCATTTCTACCTTAATAAAGTCATCATGTGAGCTGTGCTTCTCATTCCACCCTAGAAGCTGGCCTTGAATTGCCTTGAGAAGTCAGGCAGCGGAGGAGTTCCCTCTCTGGAATGTTGAGCAAGTACATTTTTACCTGATACTGTAACCCTGTGTTCATCCTCGGCTCTGAAAGCTTATCCTCCCACACGGTCTGCAAATCAACTTATCCTCATCCCACTGTGCCTGTTTATTCCACTGCTTCATCTGATGATTGTTTGTAACGGTAACATCTGTTGCTTATCTGCCTTTCAGGAGGTTGTAGCGATGACAGAGGTAATGTGTGTTCAAATGAAAGGAAAGCATTTCAGCTGCACCCTTTGCAGAGGGCATAGTGTCGCCCAACATACTATTTTCCCAGAATGCCTCAGATTTAATCATGGAAGATGTCCTTTTACATATAGGAAAACAAAATTCCCAAAGACTGAGGAGAAAGTGGAGACACAATTGAAGATGAAAATAATTCAAATTTAGAACTCAAATTTCCAGATTCCAAGGCCTATGTTTAAAACACCACTGTCTCCCTCCTCCATGGAACATGCAAGAAAGTTGTATTAACATGCACAAGACCCAACTTCAGAGTTACACAAAACTGTGGTTTTCTACACTCTAGAAGACAGACAGACTGTCTTCTCACAGCAGAATGCATTTAACCAACAAGAAGGCTAGGTCAACCCATTTAAAAATAAATTTATACCATTGACTTTACATTCATTTTAGAGGCTAGTTCTAAGCATGGTTATAAAATTTTGTATACAGTATTTACTTCTTTCTGACCTAAAAAGTAATACGGGATCAACGTAGACTTCTTTGAAAACACAGAAAAATGTAATATAAAAATGTGAAATGTAATGTAAATGTAATATAAAAACATAAACATCAGGGTTAAAGATTATAATTTTTGGTTAATAAAGTCCCCTTTCTGTCCATATTAATGTACTTATATTTTGGAACACCTGGGTGGCTCAGTTGGTTAAGCATCCAGCTCCTGATTTCAGCTCAGATCATGATCTCAGGGTTGTGAGACGGGGCCCTGCGTTGAGCTCCATGCTGGGCCTGCAGCCTGCTTAAGATTCTCTCTCTCCCCTCACCTCACTCTTCATAAATAAATAAATAAATAAATACACACAAAAAATAAATAAATTAGTTATGTTTTTAATTTTTGCCTTTGTATTTAGATATGATTGACATATAAATGTCAGCTCCAGGTATACAGCACAATGACAGGGATATATATGTTGTGAAATGATCATCACAGTAAGTCTAGTTAACATTCAACACCATGCATAGTTATACTTTTTTGCGTGTGATGAGCACTTTTGAGATCTATTGTCTTACCCACTTTCAAATATACAATGCATTATTGTTAACTCTAGTAGTCACTATGCTGTACGTTATATCCCTGTGACTTAGGTATTTTATAACCTGAAGTTTGTACCTGCTGACCGCCTTCCCCCAGTTCACCCACCCTCTGCCTCTAACATGACAACCAGCAATCTGTTCTCTGTATATGTGAGTTCAGCTTTTTGTTTTTCGATTTTAGGGATTTTTTTAAGATTCCACATGTAAGTGATACCATCAGGTATTTGTCTTTCTCTGTCTGACTTATTTCTCTTAGCATAGGTCCCTCAAGGTCCATCCATATTCCACAAATGGCAGGATTACCTTCTTATTTATGGCCAAATAATATTCCACTATACGGATATACTACAGCTTCTTTATCTGTTCATCCATTGATGAACACTTAAGTTATTTCTATATCTTAGCTATTGTAAATAATGCTGCAATCAACATGGAGTGTAGAAATCTTTTCAAGTTAGTGTTTTCATTTCCTCCAGTTAAATATCCAATAGTAGAATTACTGGATCATATGATATCTCTATTTTTAATTTTTTGAGGAACTTTCATACTGTTTTCCATTATAGCTGGACCAATTTACATTCTCACTAACAAAGCACAAAGGCTCCATTTTCTCTACATCTTTGCCAATATTTATTTCTTGCCTAATATGTTTTTATGTTATATAATTACATTTATAATAATGTAAATTATGTATATATGACACACAATGGCATATATTATATTTAAGTTTATTATATCACTATATCTATTAAGATTTATTAATAATATGTTAATGCTTCATATTAAAAATCCATCATTAAAATATTAGATGGTTTCGACTTGTTTGAAAAACTCCCTCTTACACTCATCATGAAACTTTTCCTGTGAACTTATACAACCTGAGTTTTAATGACTGTTAAGTAATTCTACTGGGTGACTAACCATAATTTATGTAAATATTATATAATAATTGCATCAATAACATTGTTGGGACATGAAGGAGTTCTTTTTTATATTTTTAACACATATAGGTGAAATATAGATGTATTAAAATTTCAAAGTTTTTATCACACATTGCTATGCTGCCTCTAGAAATAGGCAAGTTACACTCTTTAAGCGTGTCTATTTCCCTGTCTCTTTGTTGTAATCATTAGGATTCCATCTGGTTACAGGAAACAGAAAAACCTACCACAGAGGTTTAAAAAGATGTCTATTTGTCTCAGGCCAAAAAAAAAACAAAAACAAAAACATATACAAGGGTCAGGGCCCACCTGATATACAGGTGCTCAACATCACCAGGGAGCTCGTCTTCTGGTTTTCAGCTTTGCAAAGTAGCATTTGGTTTGCACTCTCTGTGTTGCAAATTCACTGTCCCACACTTGCCAGTACTTGTTAGCATCGCTGGTATAAAGTAGCAGGAAAGTCCCCAAACTGTATTCTTGCAAGGCTTCATCATTTGTTTGGAAAGGCCCTTCCTGGGGACGTCTACCTACTTGGCATAGTAGCACATCCTTATTACCAGGGAACCTGGGGTGGTTATTTAAGCCTTTCAGATTCTATCATAGGGAAAGGTAGGAGGAAGGGCTTTGAATGCCTTTGGGGTAGTCATCCACAGAGCTTTCAATTAAAACAAAACAAAACGCGGGGACGCCTGGGTGGCTCAGTTGGTTGAGCAGCTGCCTTCGGCTCAGGTCATGATTCCAGCGTCCTGGGATTGAGTCCCACATCGGGCTCCTTGCTCGTCAGGGAGCCTGCTTCTCCCTCTGCCTCTGCCTGCCACTCTGTCTGCCTGTGCTCACTCTCTCTCTCTCTAACAAAATAAATAAAATCTTAAAAAAAAAAAAAAAAAAAAACGCAATGCAAAAATTGCCCCAGAACACATGGACCGAAATTACACTCTCACCAGTGATATTGGAGAGTGTCAGCTGCCTTCTGTCCAGATGGCCTAGAGTTTGGCATTATTAATTAAAAAACTATTTTCAAATGTATCTCCTTTACCATTAACAACTTTCCTTGCCTAGTTATGTTCTTTGCCTATAATTCTAACTGGGTGTCTGTATACATTTCTTGTTCATATTATACGTACAATTTTGTATTCTCTTTTTTACTCACCATTACTTCACATGCATTTTCCTATACCATTGTATGTTTTAAAAATTGACTCTAGGGGCACCTGGGTGGCTCAGTAGTTTAAAGCCTCTGCCTTCAGCTCAGGTAGTGATCCCAGAGTCCTGGGATCGAGCCCCACATTGGGCTTTCTACTCAGCAGGGAGCCTGCTTCCTCCTCTCTCTCTCTGCCTGCCTCTCTGCCTACTTGTGAGTTCTATCTGTCAAATAAATAAAATCTTTTAAAAAAATTGACTCTAAATATCTACCTAATATTACATCATATGACTATATGATTTTATTTTTACCCTCCCCCAATATTCCCTAACTTTTTGCTCTCTTGAATAATTGTTTTGAATAGCTTTGTGTGTAATTTTTCTCTGCATCTTACATTATTCGAGGCCTACGAATGTCAACTTCTATCTACTTTGATGTTGTGGTCTAGTACATTTTTAAAGTTTTTTAAGGTTTTTTAAAAAAACATTTTTAACTGATATTTTTATTCTGGAATAGTTTTAGACTTTTGGGATTATTGTAAAGCTAGTACAGAAGGGGGATTATTATAAAGCTAGTACAGAAGGTTTCCATAGCCCTGTGCCCAGTTTTTCCAGTTGTTAACACCTATCAGTATCATATGTTACAACTAATAAGTATTGATATATTGTTACTCATTAAAGCCCATACTTTATTGAGCTATCCTTAGATTTTTTACCTGTTGTCCTTTTTCTGCTCCAGATTCCCATCTAGGTTATCATTTAGCCATTATGTATCCCTAGGATCCTCTAGATGGTGGCAGTTTCTCAGCCTTCTCTTGTTTTTGATGACCTTGATGGTTTTGAGGAATACTAGTCAGGTATTTTGTTGAATCTTATTCAATTCATACTGTTTTCCTCATCACTAGACAAGTTATTAATAATTTGGGGGGAGGAAGAACACAAAAGTAGAATACCATTCTATCACACCATATTAAGGGTACATGTTGTCAACAGACATCACTAATGCTATTAAGCTTGATCACTTGGTGGAGGTAGTGTTCTTAACATTTCTGCACTGTGAGGCTATTCTTTCCACCCCTTTCCATACTGTACTATTTGGAAGGAATTCCCTATGAGTAGCCCATACTTAATGGGTGGAAGTTATCCTCTACTTCCTTGAGGGGGCAGTATCAATACAAACTATTTGGAAATGTTCTTCACAGGTTAGTTATTTATTCTATCCTTTATTTATGTCATTATGAACTCATGGATATTTGTTATAGACTTTGGGTTATAATTCAGTTCTACATTATATCTCTTCCTGTTCAAATTGTTTCAGCTTTGGCCATTGAAAGCTCATCTATTGACTGCTAGGTTCCTTTCACATACCTTCATCTTTGGTTTTGGTGGTGGTGGTGATGGTGTTTGAGGGTTTCTTTGTTTGTTTGTTTGTTATTTTGGTCTTTTGTTTTGTTTTTAGTACTTTTTTACTTCATGACACTACAAAATGTTCCAGGCTCATTTTGTGTATTTCCTGCCCCAGTTCTAGAATCAGCCATTTCTCCACGGAGCCTGGTTCCTTTCATTGGAGAATAGTAGTAGAAACCAAGATGTGGACACTGGTTTATTTAGTATTTATATCCTGCAGTCATGGATATATTTTCTCCAATTTTAATTTGATTGTAATTAAATGTATGTATTAGTTATGTACTATGTATATTACATCTTCAATTTAAGCCTATTCTTTGTGTCCTGTTCTTGGTAGAAATAAATCATCTGTATTTCTTTTAATATTAATGTGAGTAAAGGAGATGCATGGGTATTTGCTTGGTGGGCAGTGCCTTTTCACCATTCTTGAGGTTACCTGAAATTCTCACCTCCGTCGCGGTCACCCTTTCCAAGCTCTGTGAACATGCACAGAAGGAACGAGAAGGCCCACTCTATCATTTTGCATCACCTCGGCAAACTCAGGCATGAAAAGTTGCTTCTACTCTATTTTATCTGCCTTTTTATTTCCCACTAAGTAGCCCAAAGATTCTGCTTCTGAAAAATAAATTTTATATAGCAAAGTGGTAATAAAAGAAAGTATATCCTGATTTGAAGCTCCATTTTGCACTTCTGTTTTTAACACCATTTTTGTGAAATGAAGAAAGAAAAAGAGCAAATGTCAGAAACATGAAGAGCCCTGTTCATTTTTACGGAGGCATTGTAGACATTGTAGAGAGACAGAGCTCATTGGCATCAGAGCTAAAATAAGAATGGAGAAGTAATGCAATGGGGAATCCATCGATTATGTTAAAAGCAAATGGCACACTAATCATTTATCTATTATCATACAAATAAGTGTATCCTCTCTAGACTGCAGAAGCACTTAAATACAAAGGTATCAATAATTATAAATAGAGAATAACTGTAACCATAATAAACATTAATTCTAAATTTAAATGAATGGAATATAAGGAAAAACGCCTTCTAGATTTATCAACATAGCTTATTTTAGGAAATTGTTATAGGAATTATGGTTCATGTAGGCTAAATCTGATTTGGGGAATTGGGTAAAAAAAAATACATGTTCAGATTTTTCAAATTAAAAAAATATATATTTATGGGGTGCCTGGGTGGCTCATTAAGTTAAGAGTCTGCTTTTGGCTCAGATCATGATCTTGGGGTCCTGGGATCAAATCCCACATGAGGCTCTCTGTTCTCTGTTGAGCTCAGGGGCAGGCAATCTGCTTCTCCCTCTCCCTCTGTGAACTCATGCTCTCCCTCTCTCTCACTCTCTCTCTCAAATAAATAAATAAAATCTTTTAAAAAAATTCCCATTGGATAAAAAAGTTTCCTAAATGAATAGAATTTTATATTTACATAACCAGTGGTTTAAGTATTTCTGAATATTTTTATTTCATTTTCAAATTTTTATTACTCAATTTCATGTCCAATAAAAAGAGCTAAAGCAAGTGGTTCTCCTTGACCACATCTCCCAATCGTGACTTCCATTTCCTTAAACAAGGAAAGATCACTGTTAAAGATGATCAGTATGATAATTTTGGCCATTTGAATCACAAAATAGAGTGTGGAATTTAACACATACTTAGATAAAGTCGGAAACTGTTCCTAATAGGTCCTAAATTTTGTTATTCAAAGACTGAATCTTCCCCTTTCATTGAATTATTTATTTAAAAGAGTATTTCATTAGCAGAGTGTGGCCAATGACTCACAGTGAGACAGGGTGATTAGGCAGGAGTCAGGCCTGACAGAAAGGCTCACTTGGTCCACTGGGAAACCCAGCCCAGGTTCTAAGGATGACAGCTGGGCTTGAGCTCAGGGGCATTTAGTCAGAGAACATTGACCAAGAACACCCTCCATGCCAGGAACCATGAGACCCACTGCAATCGTTATCTTTGATAGGGAATCCTTGGCATACATGTCAGAGGACTGGAGTGAGAGGGCAGATCCATAATACAAAATAAGAGTCTCTGGAGGTCCTAGCCACAAGAATCCCAGGTGTCCCTGGGGGAAAAAAGGCCTTAACTAGTGGACTAGATTTCAGGGACAGGATTCCAATATTCCAAAGCAGATTGGCCCAGAAAAATAACAAGTTCCTGGCTTCCTGAGGGGAACCAGGCAGGTGACTGAACAAAGATCTTGAATAGGATTAAGGCAGAAGAATTCAGAATCACGGGCACATAGCAAGGGGTGGGTTTGGGGATAAGACCGCTTTTTGGGAATATGGCACTGAAGAGACATGAGTCCCTTGAGTCCATGAGTCCACTCTAATTCGGGCATGGATGTAGAAGTCGAAGGTCAACAAAAGACACTTTATTTCTAAATCAAGTAAAAGGAAAAGGGTCTTGGTCTCAGCAAATGTATCTTTGGAACAGAGCACCATGGAAAGTCTGTACTTCAGGACTGAATTGCTACCTCAGCAGTAGACTTTGGTATGAGTTCAACTTAATAAAGATGGAAATTGAAGGTTTCTGCCTACAGGATTGGAAGAGCCTCAGGCAGGGACCAGACTGTGGGGATCTGAGCAGTACAGAGGCTCAAATCAACAGCCCTGACAACTATCAGTGCTGTGATATCCTGGATAGAATCCCAGGACAGAAGGAGGCCACTAGGTAAAAACGAAGGATATCTGAATAAAGTATAAACTTCAGTTCATTCTAATGTATCAATTGCATACTATGCATACAAATGTATCATCCACTGTGAGATGGTAACAGTAGAAAAATCTGGGTGCAGGGTACCCAGCAATGCTCTGCACTCACCTGGAAACTTTTCTATAAAACTAGAACTACTCAAAAATAGACTCTTACTTAAAAAAAATTAGACTTCATATCAGTTTTCTCTTCTTTTTCCTCTTTCTCTTGTAAATACTTTTCCTTGTTTAGTGAGAAAACAGCAATTTTAATTTATTTGATCTGAGTGTTTTTGTTATTATACAACTCTACATGTCTTCCAGTAATATGACATTTCTGTATATATTTTGTGTATATCCTACACAAAAACTGACCCATTTGCTTGCATACCACTCTCTCTGTATTAAGAATGAAGAACAACATATACTATGGCTTCAAATATAGTAACTAATTTGAAAACATACTTCTTATCAATTTGGAAAAGTACATTTTAAAAACAGTATCATCAAAAAAAAAAACAGAGCCAACTTACTCTTGTCAATAAAAATTAGTTTTCAGATGAAAACTTGAAATTATTCTAAATTTAATTTACTCCCTCACTTCTTTTCTTCTTCCCTCCTTTTCCTTTTTCTCTGCCCCCTTTCCTTCTGTTCTTTCTTTCCATCATTCCCATTTCCTTTATTTTTTGTTTTAATAGGTCTGATGTTCTTACTGAGCTGGGTCTTCTTTGGATTCTTCCACATTCCAACAGTATTTAACTCCCTGTGAATAAGTAACCTGGCTATGTGTATATATACATATACATCCAATAGTATTTTCTGAAAACTTTCCATTGTATTTGATAACTGTAGATATCTAGTTCAATCCCAAATCTTGATAAAACACTTGAGGTTTAGGGTTTGAGGAGGCTTCCCACGATGGGCTATGCTATTCCATATGTTAAGAAATAGCACCACTGGGCCTAAATCCAGTAGTCCACCTCGGCCAGATGCACATTTTACTGCAGTGTTGCCTTCACTCTATAAAAATTACTTTGTTTGCAGAGTTACTCTTGAAATTTCCCTTCCTATAAAAAGAAAAAATTTTGTGCCAATAACTATTTGCCTGGGCTTTATCATCTATTGTTCCAACAGGATGTTGTGAATCCTTTTACAGCCGAACTTTATTATCTCTTGAAAAGGCAATACTGGGAAAAATTCACGGTTCTCTTACTTAAATGAAAATGCCAGCTGGTTAATAATTTATAAAATAATTTTACTACCATATGGATCCCTCCCCAACATTTAATCCCATTTTGCAAGTATGTCTATGTGCTAAAATTGTAATAGTGTAAACAGTGGTGTTGTTTTTTAAAATTGTCTCTCTGAAGAGTTATAAAGCCGTAAAGGAAATGAAATTTGTTAGCCTTGAAAGAGATGCTGTAAGAATATACAGTTACTTATAGGGACAGGCCTGCTCACTCATATATTCTGGACTGTTCTTTATTTTGTGGCTGCAGTCTCTTTGCTGCAGTTTTCTCTAAGGGAATTTCTGCTTCAATCACAAGCGATCTGTGTTCCAAAAGAGCTACCCAAGTTAATTTCTAATATTCTCTCCATTCCCTACAAGTCCATGTCCTGCTACATTAAACATATCTTTTCACTTCCTTAGAGCATCTGGTCTGCCCATCCAGCTGCTATCTCAGGTGATTTTCCTGATAGCAACTCCTCTCATCTCACTTGGCTCTCAGTGATGGTTCATGAAGCAACAGAAAACTAGAGATGACTGTAGAATGGCTCAACAGCTCTGACTGTTGCTTTGGTGGGCATGAGTTCCTGATTTTGTTGACTGGGGGACCCTGGTATCACGCTTGGATTTGGTTTGGGGCTTGGTGACTCTCTGGCATCCCACATTGGCATTCTGATCATAAACAGAGCCCTTTGGACTCTCCATCAATCAGCATAGTAGATAATCCTAGAGAAATCAGTGGAAGAAGCAAAGTAAAAATCTTTGTGAAACCTATCCAATTCCAGATATTAGGAGTCGCCTAAGTAATTTTCTTTCACAACTTCTTCTCTTTAGGCATTTAACTCAGAGCTAGACACAAGTTTACTTTTTAATTCCCATTTATGTCATATACTCGTAATTTTCATTTTTCTTTGTAAAATGAAAATTTTCTTTGTAAAATGAAAAATTTTCATTTTTCTTTATAATAGCATAGGCATTATTGAAAAAATTATTCAGAAGAAAATAAATGATGAAAAATATCCATCCCCTCTCTCAGAGAAAGCCACTGACCACGTTTGGTGGGTATCCTTCCAGCTTTTTTACTGTGTTTCTGCAAACATGTGTGTAAACATACTACCAAAAATACATCATACAGTGTGTGTGTGTATGACTC